>VJMY01000619.1:0-43109 GCA_009869795.1 Neelides sp. FZ-2019 | reverse complement strand
ATAATAAAGTAAGTGAAATTGTATACCCATGTTTGGCAAAATTAACCAAATACTCAATGAGTTTCTTGGACAAACTAATAAATTTATTTCCAATATTAAAGAGAATTGTAAAAAAAAGTTATATTTTATATTTGTTAAATATTGAATCTCATCAAAATGAGACACTCCTGAAATAAATGAGATAATAGTGAATGGGTAATAGTGTCTAAGATGTTCATATTTTATTATTAAATTATAAAAATTGAACTGATAGATTTTTAATGATTCATAAATTAATGTAGAAAAGTAATATTAATAATAATTAAGAACTACTTGAAAGTGAAGATTTGAAAGATCATTATCTAAATTGTGAATGAGTAAAAGATATAAGATTATTTATAGAAGCATTATTTATTGTTCAAATATTTAGTACATTTTTGAGTCAATTGAAATGTTATTAAAATATTAAAACTAGATATTTAAACACTTGTAATCTCTGCTTAAAATACGAAGTAAGATTTATATAGTGAAAAAGTTTAAAATAGTTAATTCTTCATTTTTGACAAATCGAATCCGACAGATCGGAGGAGATTAGCTGATGGACCGGCGGGACCTTCTTGGCTCTGGAACGATTCTAAAATGTTCTTGAGGGTGTTCATGTCAATGTTAACAGGCTCAAATGACTCGACGTCGCCAAACTCATCGCCTTCTTGAACCGTCCCTTCACTTACAGGGACTTTCGGTGCGAAAGTCTTTCCAACTTCTGTGCTTTCCAGCTCCGTGTCCATCTGCTTCATGAGCTGATGGATTTTGGAGTCTTCTTTGAAGTCATACATGGCTTTCACTTCGGCTTCAAGCTCGGTGTCGCTTATTTCCTCCTCGCTCTCGTCCCAGTCATGATCTGGCTTTCCCAATTCTATAAACAAATAACAATTAAATTTTATAAAATAAATGAAACTACTGATATTCATTTTTAAATCTCCGTCTCTTTTATAATGCCTACCTAAGAGAAGTTTGTCAAGCGCTGTGACAAAGTCATCAGCTCGGAAATCAAGCGGTTCGACAACTTCTGAGCTTTCAAAGTCAGCTCCTCCAATTTCTCCTTCATTTAATTTATCTTTCTTATCCCTAAACAAAATTAATTAAAATAAAATTTTATTTTAGACAATGTCCGTAATTTTTTTTAATTATGCTCAATTGTCGAATGTTGACTCACCCAGGAGTTTCAACTCCGTCGATGCCCGAGAGTTGGCTCATAAATTCCTTCAGCTTTGCTGGAATATCTTCTGGCTTGGGAATGGAAGATGAAGATTTGAATTGAGCTTCTAAAAGAGAATCGAGATCTTCTGGCTTAATTTCCAACCACGACTCATCTGAAATTAGAATTTAATCAATTAGTTATTTCAATATTTCTAATCTAACTAAACATTTGAATTTATCTAGTCTTTTTTAGTATTACTTATTAATATTACAACTGAGAAAATTTACTAAAATTACAATTAATTTTAAGATTGTTTAAACGTATTAATAATCTAAAACACTCACCGTCGTCTGGTTGAATATTTTTAGTCGATTCTTCCATGTTACATTTGCTTGTATCAATTGAGATAAGAAGACTTGAAATTTCTTCTGCAAGAGAATTGTCAGCTAAAGAAAAGGGGGATTCGATGCTCATATTCTTGTCGAAAAACTCTCTGGCTTTCGCTTCAAGTTCCATAAAGGGTTTTGATCCTTCAAGAAAGTCTTTGAAGTAGCCTCGATTCTTGAGACTCGATGAAAAACGAATCCAACCAGCTGAATCCGCACTCGAACTGGAAATTTGCTTTTTCTTTCTCGAAAGCAAAATTTCAAATGCCAGAGTCTGAAAGTCCAAAATTATAATTTGATCAAATAAAAAGACACGATTTTAAATTTAATAAATACAATTAATTGTGAATTATAGATAACAAATTGAATCAAACTTACAAGTTTCGCCCCAATGCTGTGTGCTTTAAATTCCAGGGTATTTGAACGAGGGAAAGGCCAACCGGATTTCGTGTCTGGGCGAAATTCTTGTTTTGAGAGCATCGCATACAAATATCTCGTGAATCTGATTCTTTTCATCACAAGGCCATTTGCTGGTTTAAAAGTGTTCATCAGTCTTGTTGACTGCAATTTAAAGAAATTCACAATTATAGACAAACTATTCCTATTTAAAAGTATATAAACATAATTAATATTAATCTAAAATATCAATATGCCTAATACAATGAAATAATAAATCTATTTTGAATTGGTTATAAAAAGAAAACAAGAGAACTCACTCGCAAATCTAATGGATCTCTAAAATGGAATGCTTGTACAGCTGCTGAAATATAATGAGGTTTGAGTTCAAGAAGTTGAGCAAGACTTGGAGGCAACATAGCATTGACTTCGTGAAAATTATTCTCCTTCATCATCTTTTCAATCCGGGTCATAATGGCTGTTTGGATTTCATTTGATGCCCTTGTCTCTTTGTTGAACTTTTTAACGACTTCGACCGCTTCTGGAACCGGAGGAGTGTGTGAAGAGAATTTATACTTCAAGCTTGGAGGAATCAAATGAACTTTCCCTTTAGATATGTAAACCTAAAATAAATAATTAAATCGTTAATTATTTCTTTAAATCTCGCATTTAAATTCCTATGATGAAATTAGTAAATAGCTTCTTAAATGCAAAATAAGTCATTTACCCTTTGAAGACAATTTTTATCTGAATCAGCCCAGCTTGGAAGACTCTCAGCCGCCTCAATGAGTAAAAATTCTCCTTCATTGTCAATGACTCTAAAAATATTAAAAGTTGTTAAAAAGTTTAGGTAGGCATTATAATAAATATTAAGCATAATTTATATCGCATAATATTATTTGATAGATTAATATTTTGTAAAATAAATTAAAAATGCGAACCTCGCGACAATATCTTGGAATCTTTCAGTGAGCAGGATGAGAATCCTGACAATGAACCATTCGTCTTCGACATTTTCTCCGAATCGGGTAAACCCGTAAAAATGATCCGACTCGAGTTTAAGACCGAAAGAGTCTTTATGCCATAAATAATTCCCAATGATCTCTTCCGCCGCTTTGTTAACTTCAAGGAGGAATTTCTCGTTCACATCTTCAACTTTGGGATAGAGGAAATATTCAATGGAATCCTCTTCGAGATCGGATCCCAAGATCTTTCCCAAATCAAGATTATCCATTTTATGAAATGACAAAAGATTTTGAACTCTGAACCAATGTTTTGTTTATAACACAGCAGCAAGCAGCAAGGGAAAAGGAGCCCAGCCTTCGGAATTTCAATTTGAGCATCCAGCTAAGTCCAGCGAGCCTCGCGGCGCTTTGGTTCAATATCCAATGTTTATAACCTTTATTATAGGACAATTTTAGTTTTACATTTTATTCGGAGTTTTCGTTCATTTAGTTAATTCATTACACATTAGGAACGTTTCAATGACTTGTTCCAAGACTTGTTCATTGTTTGCTTGGCATTTCGATCCCAATTTCATGGAATGAGAAGGGAGGAGTGACATGACATGAGAGGGATGTGATTGTCAAATAATGGCCACCGAACATGACTTCACTCGATTTTATCAAAAATATAAAAAGTTCTTTGTCTTTCTGGGGATTTTGCTGGCCATTCAAGTCTTCTTGGCTGCAAGAGTCATTTTTTCTCTTCACGATGACATTGATTTCATTAATCACAACACGCTTTTTAAGAGTCACAGGAGTTTTGCGAACCCGCACAGTTGGTTCTCTTCAAAAGAAGATGCCTCGAACGTAAGATTCAATTTATTTACATTATAATGCACTTTTTTTTATTAAACACATGAACCGCTATAACCTTTTATGTATATTTAAGCTAACCTATTCTCCGTAATTTGGTGTAATATGAAAATAACTATTAGGAAGAAATGATTAAAAGTGGCACTTTAATTAAACTCTTCTTATCGTTAGACTCAATGGTTTTTTATATTTGCAGATCATTGGTTCGATGAATTTTAAAACGAAAAAGACAAACACAAATGGTGATACAAGCACAAACGAAGTAAGTTTAAAGTTAACTGAAAATCTGAACATAACAACACAGATAGTTCATTCATAGTTGTTATTTGTTATATACTGTTATACTGTATTCAATATTTTTTTAAATGTTTATTTATTTTTTTAGAATATTGCCACTTCTGCAAGTTCTAGTCTTCCAACTCTTGACTTTGAATCACTCTCTTTTGTTCCGGAATGCGAAATTACATCCAAAGAAGCGATTTCAGCTATTCAGCGTGCCAAAACACAAGCCTGCAAAGAGCAACTTGCAAAAACATCATGCATGATTCAAAATGGAACATTATACCCTAAAAGACTTCCACGCTTTTGCTCTAATAAGAGTTAGTCATTTTATTCTCTAATCACAAAATTATCTAAAATGGGATTTTTAAATAAGGCATTTATTAAATATTTTTAAATAAAAGGATCGACTTTCAAAAGAAACCTTGGGTGCTTTCGGGACGACAGTGAGACGCGATTACTTCATGAACAATTTACTCTTTTGAAAAATAGTAATTCTCCAGAGAATTGTATTGATTTATGTCTTAAGACTGGTTTCCAGTATGCCGGTGTTGAGTATTCGTAAGTTTATTCATTTATTTTGCTTAATCTTTTTAATATCTTAATGAACAATTAATTTTTGAGTTTTATTTTTATAGAGTTGAATGCTTTTGTGGGAACTTGAAACCGTCCGAAGATTTCATATTGCCTACAAAAGACTGTGACATGAAATGTCCTTCAAGCGAACATAAAGTCAATAATAAATCATCGTCTGAAATAGTTACGAATGTAGATATCACATGCGGAGGGTATTTTGCTCTAGATGTATTTGAAACTGGAATTTTTCATGGTAAACGCTTATATATATTTCCTAATTGTATCATTTTACATAATTCATCATCATTTGGATGAATAACGTCGATAGGTAAAGTAATTACAAATTAAAATATTTTGTTCTTTGTTTCTAGAAACTGATTCTCCTAATGAAGTTAAAAGTTTGGAAGAAATAGCTGGGAGTGTGAGTCCCAAGTCCGTCCGAATTGTTTTCTTCCTCACATTGAACGGGAGAGCTTATAGACAAGTCATCCGTCTAATCAAAGCTTTATTTCACCAATCACATTTCTTCTACATTCACGTTGATGCCGTAAGTTAATAAAAAGTCGTTCACTTTCTTGGGAATTTTTATTAGTTTTATATAAGTTTTATATAAGTTTCTATGAAATTTTATAGATTCGGAATTGAAAGAATCATAATGAACTTTTATAATCATTCCAGAGACAGGATTATTTATATCGTGAACTTCAAATATTGAAAGAGAAACTTCCAAATAATGTTCGGTTTATGAATGACAATCGACGGGCGACAATCTGGGGCGGTGCCAGCTTACTCACTAGTTTAACTCTTGGGATGACTGACATTGTGAAAAATTCCAAAGCTTGGAATTGGGATTGGGATTATGTTATTAATCTCTCAGAATCTGATTTTCCACTTAAGTATGCAATTTGCATAAATTTTCCTTTGTATTAATAAAAACGAAACGAGCTCAACTATGTCTAAAATAATTTATTTTAATTGATTAATTTTAATTTAATTTATTTGATTAGAACGTCAAAAATCCTAGAGCATTTTCTTAGTCACAATGCAGGAAAGAATTTTGTCAAAAGTCACGGGAAAGAAGTTCAAAAGTTTATTCAAAAGCAAGGTCTTGACAAAACATTCGACGAGTGTGAATACAGGATGTGGAGATTGGACGATAGAGCTTTGCCATCCGGTAATAAAAATTTAATACTTTATTCAATTATTCAGTTATTGCCTCAAGTTCTATTTAAATCAACATTTTAATTGGTATAGGAATTTTAATTGACGGAGGAAGCGATTGGGTTGCGCTGCATAAGGATTTTGTTAGATATATCGTTACTTCTGACGATGGTCTTGTGAGTGGATTGCAGAAAGTGTTTAAACAAACTCTTTTACCTGCAGAAGTAATTCAAATATTCAATCTAAAATTACATTTAAAAGCCTTTCTTTCTTGATTGTTTTCATAATTCATTTTTTGAACAATTTATTTTTTATCATAGAGCTTCTTTCACACGGTGTTGAGAAATTCAGAATTTTGCTCTTCATTTGTTGATAATAATTTGAAAGTGACCAATTGGAAAAGAAGTTTGGGATGCAAATGTCAATACAGGAATGTGGTTGATTGGTGCGGATGCTCTCCCAATGATTTTCGTCTAGCAGATTGGAATAAGTTACTTGTAAGTGAAGTAAAACTATTTTTAATTCCTGTAATATAAAAGATACAATATACAATAGACTTACAATACAATACAATAGACTTACAATAATTAAAAGTTTTTTTTAACAAAAAATGAATAAATTGATATCGTAGTTGGCCGAAAGCAGACTCATATTCTTTGGACGGAAGTTTGAAGCAGTTGTTAATCAAGGCATTGTGAACAAGTTGGAGTCTTGGCTCTATCCTCAGAGATTGTCTAGTCATCAATCCACAATTGACAAATACTGGCAAAGTGCTTATCATTTTAGTGATTCGTCTCCGAAGAGCGATGATGCTTTGCTAACTCTGGGTTACTCTCTTGCGCGTTTCTCTCTCAAGATCTTTGCTGGGAAGTTTTTAAATGAGGATCTCAATGGTTCTGATAATTTACTCATGACAAATTTACTTGAGTCAACTAAAGTTGAAGAGATTTCCGCATTTTTCCAAAATGATGAGTTTCAAGGAGTTCTCGTTCGAACTGAAGGAATATTCACCCCTGAATCAAAGATTCGAATTGAGTCATGGTTCAAGCTCGAGAACATCGTCACATTGGAAAACTGGAATCGAAAAATATCAAAAATTCATTCGAAAATTCAGGTTTTACCTTTATGTCATTTATATACACATCGGATTTGGATTTTTTTAATTTTATTTTATTTGTATGTAAGTATAAGCATATTTAAAATTTTAATAGTATTAAACCTAATGCAGCGATATTATATTATTATTAACCATGGTTGGTATTTAATAGGATATCCGGATTGGAACGGATTATGATCAGAAAGAACAAACATTCAGGAACTTTGCTGGAGCCATGGGCCCAATGAGCGAACCCACACTAGCTTATAATGTTTTCAACGACGAGCCCTTCAACATCACCTTTGTTTGGATCAATCCTATTAATTCAATCCAGGCCATTCAAAACGTGACCGTCGTGGACGGTTCAACTGTGAGACCAATTATTCCTTTTACAAGATCATATAGCCATATCCAATTACACCATTAATCCTAACTTTTACACACTATTCTATAGGCTAATTTCGTGAAGCCAAACTTAAAAACTCCTCTGCTCTCTGGAATTTGGAAAGTCGTAATGACCACTAATGGGCATCTCGTGGCTCAAGTGAAGTTCCTCATAATTCCTCTTCAATTCTACAACGGGGATCACATAACTCCTTCGCAATCCAAGTGAGTTTTCATTCCTAATTTCACTCGACACTTCCGCAAACTTCCGAAAGCATGCCAAAGTTTTAAAAACTTAACTATACAAACTTACCGGTAATATCATAAAATGCTTTAAATTCAAATCATGTGCATGTCTGTTATTCCATTATATTTCCTATACTTAATACATTCTTAGGTATATAATAATATTATCATCTTTTATATTTTATTGTTTATATCTATATAATAATGGAATTTTATTACACCGGTCATGTTCCATTTAAACTATCGATGTTTTTCTCAATTGCATATTTATGAATTAGCAATTCACTCATAATATTTTGTTGTCATTTAAACTAGGAAAATGAACACAAAGTCAACGACGAGGAGAGGCGTAGTGGTGGAAGAAGATTTTAATAGATCCAGTCAAGAACTGGTTTCTTCGATCGACGCCTTTGTTTCAAAGTAAGGGTGAATGTTTAGGAACGATTCAATTACCCGGGCGCTCGTTAGGGGAGGAAATGAGAAGTAATGCGTGTTTATTTGTTGAAGGTTCTACACAGTTCAAGACTTTTGTTTAGAGAAGGAACTGAGCGAGGTGACAATAACTCGGTGGTATCCTGAGAAAAAGGAAGGAGGAGATTTGGAGGCTAATCCCGACTCGATGGATGTGTCTCTCTGCAGCCACTCCCAATGGAGCTCTCTCTTCCCCGATCCCAAATCCACTATTACTCACATCGACCCGGAGACAGGCCTCTTGGCTCCTTGACTAATACATTCTATAATTATTATACATGTATTACTCGTTCCAGTGATTCTCTTCGACTCTTCGGAGCATTTTCTTTCCAGTTCTTTCAATGGCATTTATTATCTTGACTCCGTGTATTTGGTTAGCGAGCTCATAAGACGAACTTTTTATAGAGTCAATGTACAAGTTTGTAGTTCTTGTATCATTTAGAAATATTTAAGATAACATACCTATTTTAAAGAGGCTATGATCTCTCATACAGATACCTACCCTAACCCTTATTTAAACACAATTTCGAAGGACGAATCAAACTTTTAATTTTATTTACATATTTACAATGTAAAGTATTAAATTAATAGTTAAACTGGCATTTTAATCTCATGTCATAATAATTGTGTAATAAAATTTTAAACTAGCTGTTACAATTCAACTGTGCCAATAATCATCAAATACACACTGACTTTAAACCAAAATACTCTGAATCTTCATAACTTTTAAGTTTAAATAGTCCTAAATAGGAACATGAATAGACTTCTAGAAAATAATATCAATAATAACCAATAATCATAGCTTTTTTCTTTGTACATAGTTTTGGCTTTGTCAACAATTTCTCTCTTTCGTAGTTTCCACATCTGGATTCCATGAGCTTTTTTTAATGGCATTTTTTACATATTAACTAATTCCTAGTTTATCCTTAACAGGCTAACCAGAAACGTTATTAGTGAATATAAAACAATTTAAACGAAGAACGCGCACCTTTCCCAACTTAACCACTATTCAGAATTTGTTTTTTATTCGTGACATTGATCATTTTTAAGTTGATTTATTAGTGAGCTTACCATTTTAGTTAAATGCTCGCATTTATTTATGCAATTGTTAATAAACATACTTATTTAGCCAAGCTTTTGTACACCAAATACGTATGTAAATCGATAGGTACCTAGTTTATTTACTGATAGTTTTAAATTTATTGACACCGTTGAATATAATTCAAATAAAAAAGTCCATTACAAGAACAACTAATCTGTAATTGTAATAATGACAATTGTTATTTAAATTATACTTTTATTTTACGAAGAATGATGTCCTTGATTGTTTACCAAGTTTTATAGACATTTACATCATAATATAATTACTTACGTAGTAGGTCGTTTCATAGAATAATGCCAAAGTGCATATATAAGAACTATAAATGCGTGATTGTCTTGAAGTACACATTGTATTATAAAATATATGGAAAGTAGTATGAAAAATATACTTGATGTTATATAGTATCTAGAATGTCAATGAAAAGCGAAATAAAATTCACGAGTCATATCTACTGGCTCTCGTGTGAATAGTTGATCATATATTGATTCATTTGGTCGTTAATTTGTCATTGTTTTACACCTGCTGGTGATTTATTACCAATTTCATTGAGAGCATTAATGTCCTATTGATCATGAACCAAGTAAATTGTGGATGAGTCATTTATTCCAATTCATTCTTTCATTCTCTAATTATTTAAAATTGCCATTCATTTTACCAACCAATTTAATAATGCTCCAAACGATCAAAATTATTTAGCTTTTTATTTAGCTCAACTAAGATATGCATAATCCAATAGTTGATCCATGTCAAAAATGATAATATATTCAATTGAACCTTTTTTTGAAAAAAATATTTCTGATCGTGACTGGGTTTTTGTATTGGTATGCAAAAGGTGCACATTTATTATGGATGTTAAATTATTTTGTTTTCCACGTTGTCAAACATTGATTGAAATGTGCCTTGGGTCGGCGTGGGGGTTGTTGGAGAAAGGTTTGAGAAAATAATCAAAAGGATCCCATTCTTTATCTTTTGTCTGAATCTGATGAAAGGTTAGCTTATTTTTAATGCATGAAAGCCATTCGTTGTTGTTGGGCGAAGAGGGGTGTTGAGAGAAGCAAATTAAGGTTCTTTATTCACCGCGGGTTTACCGAGACCTGCCATATGAGATTATTTAGCTGAGGAGGTGAAAAGGGGAAGGGAACTTCCTCTTTAAATCCCCACACTACAGCCCATTCATATCCGTCCTCTCTATTTTTGTTTTTTGGAGGCTTTTGAGACGGCGGCTCTTGAGGAATTCCTTTCACGAAAATAATAGATCACATTCTGAGGGAGTCATAAATATCCTTTACAAAAGACATCCCCAGTTCTCACGGCCTGATTGACAAAGGAATAATATTGAATGACTAAGGAGCGGCCTAGTGGAAAACAATTCCATTTGTTTACAATCTGTTGAGGCATATGTAAATGAGGCCTATTACCTAGCCTGGAGAAGACCAATGTCTGTTTCCTATTATGGTGATCCATTTAATAAAGGCTTCACCACCCTTGGTCGCGGCTCCTCTATCCAGCCAACACAAATTGAATGTGGGGAAGTGAGCAGGGTTGACGGGCGGTTTTTTACCGTCCCATAAATCATATTCCGTCCTGAAGGAATCCATAGCCTAATGATGAAATGCTGGCTATAAAAGAGCTCGAGGTGGGATTTGGGGGATATTGGAGAACAGAGGCTTCGCTCCGTATCATTTTATCAGAGATAAAGAAATGTCTTTCGGCCTCGCCGCCCTCTTCTTTCCCCTCCTCGGGGGCTTCGCTCTGGCCCAAGAAGCAAAGTTCACTCTGTACGAAGGGGCCAATTGCAACACACGGTCGCGAAGCTTCACCGGAGTCCAAACCGACTTTCCAAACTTGAATGCCTTCAAATTCGATGACTCCGCTGTGTCAGCGAAAGTCCAAGGAACGTGAGTCTACACACTTAGACATAGAGTAACAAGGGAGCACATTCTCAGACACAATACATGAAGACTTTCTCCGGCTCGGAAATTAAAATATTAAATATAATGAATGGGACAGATGGATATTCTACGATAACTATAACTATGAGGACGGGGCCGTCGAGTATTACTACGCGAAGGACTACAGCTGCATCAACCTGAAGGGTACAAAGGGGAAAGTCTCCTCGGCGAGGTTTGCAGGTTCGTGTGTCTAGCATTAAGAACATTAAGTATCCTATTCCACGGACGGTAATAAGACCCGTCTGCTCGCCCCCCAAATCAAAACTTATGTACCTGGATATAAGAATAGACGGCGGTTCGGCAGACCACTTCTAATATGCTTTTCTTCTCTGGGGGTGGTTATAGGGTATCCAAATGATATCAGCCTCAACTTCATTAGCTTGTTCGGAGGGTCGTACTTCACTTTTGAAGAAGTGGCCAGCACCAAGGATCTCCCGTCAATTAACCTCGCTCAAGCTCCGAGGTCTCTCATTGTGACGGGCTCGATTCCCTGGTCCATCTTCGATAAGCCGTATTTCACTGGGAATGCAAAATGCGTCCGCCCGGGTGCCAAATCCACTCCGTTTTTTGATCCGGATCTTTCCCAGAGCCTTAACGGCTTCAAAATCGCGTCTGTGAAGCGCGGATGTGCCAACGTGAAATAAATATTTGATTCTCCGTGGAAAATGATTTCTAAGCCCTGGTGCGCCTCCATACACACAATTTATCCATATGAAGGGCGGGGAAATAAGTCATAGGAGTTGAATACGTAATAAGGGGAGAGATATTCGCGGAGCGAGAAAAGCGGGAAGTAGGTGAGCCCTCGATGGTGTTCCGGTTCGGGGCACAAAGGCATAAGTCATATAATGTGGTAAAAGAGCGGAATGGATTATTATTGTGATTGTGGAGCTGAGGGTGTTGTGATAGCCGTCTTTAAACAAGAGCCCTGCCTAATGGCTTTCTCTCTTACAAAAGAAAAGGGCTGAATAAGTTATGCCTATCGGAGATCCCGTCTTTCCCTCTTTCGGGCGTCCCACTTATTCCTTCCTGGCCCACGGCGGCTGTTCCTCGGGGCCGGGAGATAATTAAAATAATGGTGGATGGCGGGACGGGCGGGTGGGTCGATGGGGTTGGGGGTCTGATGCCCCCAGAGCCCCCGTGGGTCCACGGGTCGCGGGCCGCTCAATAGGGAGGGTGGGATCACTTATAAATCACTGTCCACGGAGTCCGAGCCGGGAAAGTGGATTGAGGGGAGTTTGGCTCACTCAGTATTGTTCGAGGGGAATAATGGATTAGGCGGGCCGAGCTTTTATAGAGTCTCTCAAAGAGCCCCCATAACTCTCGGAGACAAAGGCCTGAATAATTAATGCCTTATGACATCAGGAGGAGAGAGGAAGGTGGGGAGAAGGAAGACCAAGAAGGCTCCGGTTTCCCGCTCGGGACAACTTCGCCCGTCACCATTTTTCAAAATTTATCTCGCCTTTTTCTCCGTTGAGGGAGAGTGAAAGTTTGTCGGGGCGAAAGTTGAGGAAACTTCCTCCTATTAGCAGAAGTTTGTTCCGGAACAAGGAAGGGAAACTTCCTTTTCCTAATTTAGCTGTCATCATGGGGCGAGGAGAGGTTCCGGGCAGCTGCCGCCCGAGCACTCGCGGACTCACCGCGGACTCGCCCCAAACCCGCCGTCTGTCTCCCCGATTTATGGCCTCGAATCCCTCAATCAAATGAGGGCTAATCCGGCGGATTACGCCCGTGGTGGGCCCTAATTGGCCCCGGCCAGCCTGGTTGACAGGGGAGCTTACTAATGCCTAATGCGCTTGAGTTCGGGGAGTCGCATCTGCAGGGAGGGAGAAGGAAAAGAAAGGGCCCACGGCCCCACCGTCCCATTCACCCACCAAACTCGGCCCGGCACACATGGGCCCCCTCGCCCCCCTCGCCTTCCTCCTCCTCCTACACGGTGAGTCTCATGGCCCGTTCCCGGATGCTCGGCCCGTTCCGGAATCCGGCCCGCCCCGACGCCCAGCAACAGTTCCCCTCATTAATATCGATCGGGGGGCGACCCCCTTTGCTTTCAGGGGCGGGGGCATTGAGTTGGGAGGACTGGTGGACCTACGACGGCATTTCCGGTACTCCCTCTCCCGAGGCCAATTAACCCCGCTCACCCTCTCCTTCCAGGCCCTGCTTTCTGGGGACTCATTAATCCGGACTGGAGTCTTTGTTCTCGCGGCCGACGCCAGTCACCAGTAGATTTGGATCCAGCGAGGATTCTCTACGACCCAAACCTCCGTCTCATCCACATTGAGAAGACCCGCGTGAGTTTTTAACTTCTCTAATCTCAAACGCAATTCTACCCTTTTCATCCCCTTAAGCACTACTTTCACTCGAGAGTAAAGACCTAAATTTCCCCTTTGAAGGTGAGCGGGGTGATTCGGAACACGGGCCATGGCGTCGTTTTCAGCTTGATTGACGAGATCGGACCGAAGATGACTGGCGGCCCGCTCTCCTACACATACTCATTCCACGAGCTCATTCTCCACTTTGGTCTTCGGGACGACGGGGGATCGGAGCACTCGGTGGCCGGGAAGGCCTTTCCCGCCGAGCTCCAAATGTACGGTTTCAACTCGGAGCTCCATGGGAATTGGAGTGAAGCGGCTGGGGCTCCTGGCGGCCTCGTCGCCGTCTCGGTTCTCCTCCAACTCGGCGACCTTTCCAACCCCGAGCTCCGTCTACTCACGGATCAACTAGGGAGGATTCGCTACGGGGGCGAAACGTCTTCTGTCGAGCGGATCAGCCTCGCCGCGCTTCTCCCCAACACCGACCAGTTCATTACATATGATGGATCCAGTACAAGTCCGGACTGTGCCGAAACAGTCACTTGGATCGTCCTCAACAAGCCGATTTACATAACAAAGCAGCAGCTCGTTGCCCTCCGGCGGCTCGTGCAGGGGGACGAGAATTTTTCGCGTGGGCCGCTTGGCCCAAACTCCCGCCCACCCCAGCAACTTCATCATCGTGTCCTCAGAACAAATATTCGTCACCAGCAGGTTCGCTTAAGCTCTTTTTCTAACCCTTTCTTCACTTGATGTTCTTTAAAAGATATATATTTCTCTTTTCTGGTATATTTTCGAAATGAAGTTCATTTTTAAAATGATAATTTAACAATATTTATAGACAAATATTAGTCGTATGGTAAGGTATGGATGCATGGAGAAGGAAGATGAATAATATAACAAAAAAACGTTCCTGTATGATGATATGGTGTAGGGCGGGGAGTGCGGGCCGCCGCGGGAGGTGCGTTACTCAGGTGAGGCTCCGAAAGTATGACGGGAGGCTCATTAGGCGGGCAGCCGGGCGCTCCCACGGCCACTCTCATCACTCAGCCGTCAGCGGAGCCGCTTCAAAGGATTCCTGTTGCTCCCATCGATCGACGATCGGAGTAATAAAGGGCGGGGATCGACACACTCACTGCATCCTCGTCACTCTTTCTCAATAACCAACTCATTCTCTGTTATTGTTCCATCTTCTCCCGCGTTGAGTCGACTAACGTTCAAAAGGTTCATGGATTAGTTAGAGAGAGTGAGAGAGAGAAAGCTGGGAGCGTCCCCCCTGTTCTCAACCATGCCACCTCATTAGCCCCATCAAATCGTCGGAGTCTCGAAATGGGCCGGTTAGAGAACTTTGGTTTTTCTCCTAATTATCTCATAGAGCCCGAGAAAAATGCCTCCTGTTACATCAAATGAAAATGTAGTTTACACTCCTAAGAGAAAGTTATTTTTGCCAAAAGGAAAAGTTTTTTCTTCGACTAAAGGAAAAGTGCGCTGTTGGGGAAGGAGTAGGGAAAGTTTCGGAAAGTATCAAATATCTCCAACAAGCCCCCTACCTTTCCCATGTATTTATGTAAGGGGGCGAATATCAAGTATCAGCTATCATGAACTTCAGAACCGTATAATGTATCCGCTCATGGAAGAGGATTTAATTAGCAAATTTACCGTAGGGCTCCTTTTTCCTCTTCAAACGAAGGAGGAAAAAAACGTAATCACTTAAATTCATATCAAATAACATATCACTACTTTACTTACTTACTGATGAGATAACACAAGCAAACTCTGTCAAAGACATTATAGATTAAAAACACTTTTTCAACAGAAAAAAAATCTCACAAAATTCTTTCCATACACACATACTTCTTTTACCGTCTTTATACATCCTCCCACCTTCCTTCCTAATATACTTTCTCTTCTAATGTATAATACCAAAAGCATTCGCACAGACCACCAACATTTTTTGAGAAACCTCCCGCACATACCAAGAGCAACCCACCAGGGTAGATTCCCATCTCCTTTCATGGTTCGAAGAGGGTGAGTGGATTTCGTATGTGGAGCACTGCGGTCGTCGTTCCTTCACTTTCTTCTCCGCTCTTCTTCCCGTCGTCTCCTCCGATCCGAAAGGGAAGTAACGAGCCCCGCATAAGTATCCAGAGACCTTCTTCCTTCCTCTCACATACGTGGATGTCTGGTCCTGCTTATGTAACTCCGCGGATCTTCGTCTTGTTCTCCTCAATTCGGCTTATCAGCTCCTTTGGGGAGATCTCGTTCCAAGATAGCCCGCCATCCCGAGACTCTTATTAGGCCGAGCCCAAACTTCAAAGGACACATTTCCCTATCAAGATTCGGGGTCAGGAGCTTATCGTCACTCCGCATGGAGCTCCGCTCTCCCCGTCGCTTGTCAAATCCTCCCCCTAATTATAAAGGGCAACTATTCAATCCGGATTTGGATCTCCATGTTCGCTTATGGTGGCTCTTAGGGACTCTTTCGCTGCTGATGCACTTCAAATACTCCTCCTAATAACCTCGGCCCACAAAGGACTTCAAAGGACTCTCATTCGTCTACCTAAGGGAAATGGACAGGAAAAATTTGGCATGAATTCTCATACTCGACTTCACTTCAACAAATTACTTTGCTCAGGAAAATAAAAGAAATAGAGGTATTTATTCTCAAAATATTCATTTAAAGGGAGATTAACATTATGCGAACATCTGTTTGCTTTTATACCCTTCCTCTCACAAACCTATTAATGCTCGTCCGTGTTATTATTCATCGTATCATATATATTGCAAACATTTGATCTGGATTCGAGTTTGACAATGTCGGGGATTACGGGTGGATATTATGATATGAGGAGCTCTTGGGTTCTCCCAATTTTATTCATCCCTTTTCATCTCACTGTGAGTCTTCCAAAGAGGTTTTTCAAACTCACATGGAGCTCATATGAGCCATACGCACACACGAACTAATATCTCTAGATAAAGATCCAACCCTGATAAATACACACATCAATATTATGAACAATCTCCTTTACAACTTTGACTATCTCATTTTAAAATAAATCATGCCAAAATACACGTGTGTGTTTAAAATAAATAGATTTTATAAACTTCATTTAAAGTTTTGAAATGTAATTTCTGAGAATTGGCATTTAAATAATACACGTCATATTATATTGTATAAAATATTATTGAAATAGCAAATTTTTTCATTATTATTAGAATGTATATTGTGAACTATTTATTAGGATTTGTATAGTTAATCATAATGAATAAGAATTTGAAGATGTAAATACCGATTTACATAAGATGAAGATAGAAAGGAAATAATTAAATTATTTTTCCTGTAATGGATAAAATGTGTATGACATGTGTTTTGTTTTTTGGTAGAAAAGTACCATATATGTCAACTGTATATCGTTTTTCCATTAAACCCTACATTTTGTTAAATATTGATAAGCATTAAAATTTAAACTTCTGATAGAGTTGCTTTTAGTGAAGCTGAAGATGAATGAACAAATAAACTAATTGTAAGTAAATGCATCTACATAAATTCGTGCAAGTCAATGCTCACAACCAAATACTTTACATAAGTTCAACTAAAGCCATGCACTCTTTCTCGTAAATAGTAAGCAGCTATATATATATATATAATCATTATAATGTGTAATTTCTTTTAATGGCAAATAACATGCACATAGGGCAAATGCATGTATGAATCATGCATTTGAATGCATAAATTGAGTAATTTATTAGGTAATATAACATGAACATCATTCATTTGAGAATATTTCAATAAACAAATTTTAATAATTTAATTACATAATCATTATTGAATAATATTATTCTATCCAATCCTAAATATTTAATAGCTTGTGATTAAGGACTTTCCAGCATAATGTTTATAAGCCTTGTGTACAAACTCTTGAGCTTTGATGAATATCCAATATGAGATGTGAGGCGAGTTTATCTTATCACATCAGACGCATAATGAAAATTATGATAAAGTGTTCTGTCTACTTAAACTTATATGGCTAATAACATCATGATGATATTAGGAGTAAAGTATTTAACATTTTACAAGTTTTACATCACCATATGTATACTTTAAAACCTTGCTAGTAAATATAACAGAACAAAACATGATCTGGCAAAGCGAACAAGTCCAGAAGAGCCATTGTAGTTAAAAGTAAAGTTAACTAGAATTATGGCCCATGTACTCAACGATAATGAAAAGCGGAGCACATGGTGTACTTGATTCCGAAGGTTGTGCATTAAAATGAAGCAAAGAAGCTGACAAACACGAGAGCCGGCAATTGAAGCGCTAAGGAAGAGGCAATAAAGTAGGAGTGGAATCGGAAGTAAATTTGAGGGTGGAATCCTGGTTTTGTGAAAATGGAGATGGTTGTTGGTGGACTGGCTGCAGTCGGTGCAGGTAAATAATTGATTTCCCCATTTGAAGAGATACGCCACGAGACAAGTGTATTCTTACCAGGCACATTTTCGAACCCGCTGGAAGTGGTGAAGATCCGAATGCAGCTACAAGGGGAGCTCCTTGCTCGAGGGAAATACGTTGTCCATTACAGGTACATTTCCTATTCTCTTCAACGTGAGAACTTGATAACTTTATTCCTTCAATTTTAACAATCTATGGCGTTATTTCCTCCTCCAGAAATGTCTTCCATGCCTTCTACACGATTGGAAAAAGAGAGGTGCCATATAAGATCCTACTTACGTATTCCATTTTTTTCTTATTCATTCACATGGGCCTTTTTTGACATATCCTTGTCACAGGCTCTCATATCCTATACACTCCTCCACCCATACGTATTCTTCGCATGGTTTTTTCAACTTCCCATCTTCACCCTCCACGTAATAGAATTCAGAGGATCCCTTTGCCTTAATATATTTATGTAGACGTATGTATCCTATTATTCCAAATGTACCATCCTAAATATATTTCACCTACAACCACCAAATATGATACTGTGAGTATTACACATGCTAATATTTGCTAGCTCTCGTATATGCCAATTCAATCTCACCTTTCTCTTATAGAAACATATAATACATGACAATATGTATATGGAAAGAATTTTACATTTTTATTACTTAAACAGATCCATGTATGATCATATATTTATTTTATAATATAATTCTTATCTTGAATCTCCATAATACGATCAGAATTGGGATATTCGAGAGCATAGCTTTGTCATAATGGCATGAGCCAAGACGTCCGTTTATTGCTTTCTCATGGTTCCCCAATGTACAGGGGATCTTGGCACTTCAGAAAGGTCTCGTCCCGGCTCTCTACTACCAATTTGTATGTAATTTCATTCTTTCTCCTTTCTTGGCCCCAAAGGGGCAAGTTTCCCGGGTACGTTGAGGGCGTTTGTTCTCTCTAGGTGATGAACGGGACGCGACTGGGGCTCTTCGACTACGCTGACAAGGCCGGGCTCACGCGGAACAAGGACGGAAAAGTGAGCAGCTTGAAAAGTTGGGGCATCGGGGCGTCCGCAGGGGCTGCAGGGGCCGTCGTCGCTTCGCCCTTTTACCTCATCAAGACTCAGCTGCAGTCGAAGTCCAACGTGGAGACGATCGCGGTCGGACACCAACACAAAGTGAAGAACATGAGCTCGGCCCTTGTGCAAATATTTAAGACCCATGGAATCCAGGGACTCTGGAGAGGAACGACGAGTCAAGTTTCTCGAATGATTGTCTCCTCGTCCATTCAGCTCGTCTTCTTTCAAAAGTCCTTAGGTGAGCCCGAGAACAATGAAGACTTTTATATATAAAATATATTATGTGAAAGCTCAAACAAGATAAATAGTTGATGCATCAGGACTGCCTCAGGTAAATACACTTTATCGTAAGGTATGCTCTCTCATGGATATATCACTGTACATACTCTCAAAATACTTATCTTAATAACAGTAAAGTATAGTGCCTTGTGTGTACATCTTCTTTGTGTTTTCTTCGGTTTTACATTGTACGATTTAGCTTCACTTTGGAAGTACACACAAGGTGGTTGAATGGATGTATGTCGTAATACATCAGGTAAAATGTAGTCCAAGAACACATTAGTTCCTACTCTGTACCGGTACATTAGTGGAGACCTCGGTATATTTATCTCTCGCTGAGGAAAAAGACTGAGGATGTATGGAGGGTCTTTAATGTACCAGCGGTCTTCTTACCCCTTGTATACGACCGTTTATTTATATAGGACTTTTCTCCTCCTCCCTCCAGAGTTCGTGAGATCAAAGAAGGTTTTCCCGGAGAGACGGTGGGAAAATGCGTTTATGGCAAGTTTATTTTCAAGTGTCTTTGTCGCAATTGGAATGGCTCCGGTGGATCTCATAGCCACGAGAATTTATAATCAAGGAATTGATTCAAGAGGAAAAGGTAAAACTTTCCTTCACCTACTTTCACCTTCTAACTTTCAAATAAAAATATTTCTCAACTTTCGACTCACTTTCTTTAGAGTGTCAATGTTATAGTACAAGTACTCTCCCTATCACATATCTATACATTTTAGCTTTTTAGCCTTTTCTACTTACCTACCCATACACAGGAGAAAGTATGTATGAAATGCAAGGATGCATTGTAATGTTTCGGTCCAAGTTTTCCGGGTAAAGTTGAGCCCTTCAATTTGATGCGTAAAAATGTTTTATTTATGCCCCCAGGCCTCGTTTATAGTTCGATCTTTGATTGTGCGAGGAAAATCCATCAAGAGGAAGGGCTATATGGATTCTTCAAGGGATGGACTGCGAATTACTTTCGTCTTGGCCCCCATCTCGTCCTCCTATTTGTTTTCTGGGACCAACTGCGATACTATCAAGAATCGTTTCTCCAACCCCGAGGACTTCAACGAGGAGGCTCTTAATATTAAAGCCAAATAAATCATGATTATCTCAAACTAGTTATCTAAGAATGAAAGTTCGCTCCTTCGCCTTATTTCCAATTCTTCTGTTGTTTAAGAGTCCTTAATCTTCTCTTGACTCTCCACACCCTTCATAATGCATGGGATCTCAAATGTCTGCATGACTTTGTTGGGGTGATATATCAAATTCGGAGATATTCAGAACCTGAATGGACTTCTCCTTTTAGCTCCTCTATGTGCATATATGCATAAAGTTCAATTTATTACTCCTAAGAATCCCAAAGTTCTCGTTGGAGTATCAAATCCGTTTCTTCTCCTTCTTCCATCGGGGTCTTCTTCTTATGAATATTCATTGTTACTCTCCGAGGTTACTGAATATTTAAATTACTTTTCCTATACGGCGCCGAATAAAAAGGAAAGTTGAAGGTTCGGAATTTGGTTTATTCGTTTATTTTTTTATTAATTCGGCAAAATTTGTAAAGTATGGGGCTATTGTCCAAGATTTGTAGGGTATTGGGAGGAACGTCAAAACTCACTGTTTCGTCTTCTCCAACAATGGCCAACTGTGGCGTCGAAGCGTATGGGGGAATGAGGCAAACCCGAGTCTTTTCAACGGTCTTGGCCCCTTGGAAGCCGGTTAAAAATGCAGGAAGTTTCCGGAAACAATTCTCCACACTGGAAGACAATGGCGGAATACTAATATTCCGCCAAGACCATCCCGTGGCGAAGTCTCTCATAAGCCTAGTCAGCTGGGTTGGAGGCTACGTCTTTGGAACAATTGGGCGTAAGAATCTCGCACAGCCCTTTAAAACTATTCAATCCCCCATAGGCCATTACTTTACAAAGGGCTTTCAATCCGGAATCTTTAAATCATCATCGTATTGATAAAACACCGCAGTGTTGCTAATCCTGGGGAAGAATGAGCCAATCCCGCCCCAATACATCAACGACATCCCCGAATGGAGGAAGAACTTTGGAGAGGCCAACTTTCGAGTGGTTCTTGGAGCTCTTTATCTTCTAAACGGTGAGGGAAATCAATATGTGTTATTAGAGACACTTCAAATCTAATTAATCGACGATTTCAAATTGCTTCTACTTAACTTTGTTCAAGCCTTTGCATAATGCACACACCCTCATTTTCCATAATATAATTCTTAATTCATTCATTCATTATACCGTATGAGTCAGCTAAGAATCTACTACGCATAATAATGCTCTTATATTACGCATATAAATACTATATGATACTATTTAGCAAAATTCTAATGTATCATCGTTAGCAATTTGTAATTATAAAAACGATATATAGGTATAGATTTCAAAATATAGAGTTTAACAATATTATATATTTAAACAAGAATTGTATGAGTGTAGAAATACTGAATAGTTTTATATAAGATCCGAGATTAATATTTGATGTGTTATGTCTGATATAGCGTTTTTGACTTGCCGTACGTCTTTTCTTTGGGTCTCCAGGAGCATTCGCTACCTTCGGTTGTCAAAAGATCACAGGAATTTGAACGTGGAAACTTACTCTCCTTTCTTCATGTTCTTTGCTACTCGGAGGACCGTTCCGCTCGACTCGGTATTGATCCCTTTGGAATCCAATTGAGCCATTTAACTCTCTTCTGGCCCCTCCACCCAACCAGGTCCTTTGATTACCCCGGCGTGTAAACGTAACTTTGCATTAATCATTAGGTGTCAATTAAGTACGCTGGGAAGAGAATGGGGTTAAGAGTAGGAGAAGAGAAATTCATTTACGTCTTGAACTCACACAAGGCCACGTTCCCAGACCCAGAGCTCTTTAAGAAAACAGTCGCGGCGCGCCCAACGATCTCATAAAATCCCTACCAATAGCCAAAATTTCAAGTGTGATACACATAATTCTAAATAACTAAATAACCTATTTACGATCAAAGAAGGATATGATTAATCATTTTGTTTATTAATTGCTTTTTACTACATGTTTTTTTTTCTTTTTAGGTTAACAATCAACCTGAAAATTCGCTAAATTATTCACAAATATTAAAGAAAAATTACAAGTATTTTTATAAAATGTAATGATGTAAATGTAATAAGCAGTAATGTAAGAGACAAAATTCAAAATATTTAATAATTTCAAATTCAAACGCAATCTCACTTTATAAATTCCTAAAAACTAAAAGATGGAAATTAAGACAAAATCGATCAAATGAAATTCTATCGTTTTTTTTATAAGAGCTCGTTTTTAGCACAATCTTTTTTACTAACTTTATAATTTAAAACTGAAACTTTAATTGCAAATTCTAAATATTTATAAGAGTAACCATAAATATTATAGCAATCAGTATATTTCTCTTTAAATATTTATATTTTTGATTAAAAAACTATTTAAATCACGTGGACACATGCTATGAAAATGGAACCGTCTGAAGGATATGAGTTGATTGGGCAAAATTCATTTGGGGTCTTGGAACTGGCGGCTGAGGAGGCGGCATCAAACTCGTTCCTTCGGTATTCACCGTCTTGAGTTGTTCAGCGGGCTGAGAGGATTTGGTGGGATTGAGAAGTCCGAGACTTTGAAGGCAGAAAGCGGCTGCGTTGGCCTTTGCCTCTTTCTTATTATTAGTCGCGACACAGGGCTGATACTCGACATCATTAACTACCACTTTGTACACAAACTGTTTCTTATGAGCTGGGCCGTGCTCGAAACAAAGTTCGAAACATGGCGCACCCCATCGACGCTTGTTGCATAACTCCATTAATGCTGACACCGGATGTTTCCCTATTCAATTAAATAAGTTTGAATGAATAGAATGATATTTCAGGAAATATAATTTAAATATATTTAAGTATAATGCCGCAAATTCTTGATCCTATGATTCTTATTGGTACTATGTATTGGTAGACAAGAAATTCTTATTACCTGAAAGGTCATGAGAAAACGTGAGGGAAACGGGAATTTTCTTCAAGTCTGCAGCAGCTGTAAGACCCTTTTTATCCATCTTGATATCAAGTGCAAGTGGAGCCGTGGAGCCTTCTTTATTTTTCCCTAATCCTTCTCCCGGCTTCCATCCCATCTTTTGGAGCAAATGCATTCCCATGCCGCCTTGGACCTCCTTTGCTGATTTCAACTGATCCTTTCGAACCCAAGCTTGAGGACCAGCCAGTAAATCAGATTGAGTTAAAAACTTTGGCTCAAGGGCCTTTGCTTCTGCCCAAACTTTCATCTGGAAAACAACAGGATATGAATATTTAACTTTACATTCAAAATCAATACTTTATTGTTTTTTCTGTTTATAGAGTAAGTAAGCATTTTATTTAAAATGAAACACACCTCTTGAGATGCGGCGTCAAGTTGTTTTTGAGCTTCGGAATTCGAAGGATCTTGGGTGAGTTGTCTCATAGCATTGAGCCTCATTGAAATAATATTCCCAATGTCAACGGATGGAATCGGCTCAAGGCTGATTTCTCCAACAAATCCAGATTTTTGTTTCGTGCTTTGACTAATTGGAAGTGCTGAAGAAATTGAAGGAAGTTGAAGAGGAATATCTAATGGAACTATTTCTTCGACCGGAGTCGTAATTGTGTCAGTCTTTAAGGCACTCCCAGACTCACTTAACGGAATAAGTCTGTTTAAACAATAATTAACGAACCGTTAGAATAAATAATCATCATACAAATAAAAAAATAATAAATATATTAAATATAAAGATCATTTACGCTTTGTCAGCGTCAGTTCCAGTTTTCTCAGCCTCGCTCTCTTTCTCAACAGGCTTCCATTCAAGTTCTTTATAGCGATGCTGAGTTCCACTCGACACTGGGAATTTTACTTTCTTCATAGCATTTTCAATGGCGAGTTCCTGCGGTGTCCTTACTGGGAGAGGAATTGCATTTCGGATATTCAGAGTGATCTGGGGCATAGGTCGCTCTTTGACTTGGAAGGGATGATGAATGAAATTGGAAAGGTCAGGAGGTCCTTGGCCATCTTCGTCACTGCTCGAACCATCGTTATTCTCTCCTTTTGAATCCGCTTTGGCCAACTTTCTACAATAGTCCGTAAGTTCGTCAACGCTTTTGCCTCCAGCTCTTATGGCCACTATTTGATTCCTGGTAAAGATGTCGGTGGGGAGAACTCCTTGTTTTAGCAGTTTTGAAGCGTTTTTTCGAGCAATTTGAAGTAGTTTCCTTTTGTCAATCACATCCTCTCCTCTACGCCGTGATTCTGATCTCGAGCGAGATCTTGAACGAGATCTGGATCTGGATCGAGATCTCGATTTACTGTATGATCTATTATGAGATGAGTGAGATCTCGAACGTCTTCTCCGAGAGCTGGAACTTGAACTGTAAAAAACGTTCAACAAAAAGTCAATAAAAAAATTACTATAATTCCTTATTATAAATATTAAGTATGCAAAAATAAATTAAATTCAAAAGTTTGTCTCCGTGAGTGTTCGAAAAGGTAATATTAATGTAAGGAAGGAATAAGGAATTAAGAAACTTACGATTTACTGCTTCTTCTGTATTTTTCATCTTTCTTTTGGTCATGTCGGTTCTCGTATTTCCTTTCACTGTAACTCGATGACGTGTAATGAGCCTCCCTTCTAAATCCGTCCTTTTCTTCAATGTATCTAAAATCATCTCTTCGTCTCTCATTGAAATGATCATAAGAATTCCTCGAATGTGAAGAGCTACTCCGTCTATAATCATCCTGTTCAAGTTGCTCGTGGTGTCTTCTGTCAATTGCATTGTCATTGTACAAAAATTCGGGTGATGTCCCATGAGGAAATTCATGCCTAAATCTCTCATTGGGCACTTCATAGGGTCTTTCATATTCTCTGAATTTAAAATGATGCTCTTGATCATAAGACGGCTCGTGTGTGTGTAAGTGTCGATCTCTGTGCTTTGTAAAATCCTCATTGTAATCCTGTTGATGTTGAGTTTTGGAATGAGCGTGAGTTGTCTCTTCAATATTCTTTTCTTTCTTCAACGTCGCTTCATAGATTTTCTGAAGATGGGAGAAAACGCTGTTTTTCTTTTGCAAGACTTCTTTGTATTTGGCGGCAAAGTTGTCGTTGAGAACTTCTGTTGTTTTCGACTTCCGCTTTGACTTTGATGAGGACTTGGAAACTTCTTTTTTCTTCTTTTTCAATTTTGACTCTTTGGATGATTTCTCCTTCTTCTTCTTCTTCTTGTGTCCCTTGTGGGCTTTTGGACTCTCTGGATTTTTGTCATTAGGAGGATTCACGGAGGATTTTTTCCCAACTCGACTCTTTTTATTATCAGTGGCAAAAACGTCAAATCCGAATAAATCTTCTAATATTTCGGATGAAGTTTTGGCCTCTTCTTTAACTTTTTTATTGCCCCCTTGCCCAGAAATTTCTATTTGAATTTTTTTGTCATTTTCCTTTTTACAATCCTCATCCTTAACTTTGTGACTTGAATCTTGATCCATGCAAGCTATTTTCAAATTCCATAAACAAAATTCTCAATTAACATTTCAGTTTAGTATGTTAAGTTATAAGAGCAAAATACTTGTAAACATATGACTTTATAATTAGGTATTAGTTTAATGATAAATAATTTACCTAAATTATGAATACTTTAACATTGACTAATTTAACATCTATAAAATAAAGTGAAACGTACCAAATCTCCCTGATGGCAGAAATGAAATTGCAAAATCTTCCTTATTGCGCCACTTGTTCTTTAATTTTTGAAATATGAAAGATCTAAAACCACAATGTGTGTAAACTAAGTAATTTCTTATACAATATACACAAAACTAGCCACAAGCATTGCGCATTGTATATATTTTATTAGAAATTTTTAATAAATAAATAGTTTAATGATTTTTAAATTTTAGTATGTTTGAGTGAAGTGACTGAATGAAATTATTATAAAGTAAATACGCTTAAGGTTTATGACTTTCGATTGATTGACTAATTATTGGATAAAATTTCGTAATTTATAAAATCTTTATATGGACAATTTTAAAGGTTAAAAACTGACACTAACAAAGACCTTAATTAAAAGCAGACGAAAAGGAAGAAAGGGGAAATGAATAAGATCAAATGTGAATTTGAGGGTTCGAGCAAAAGCTTTTCTTTCATTTTAGCATTACAAGAGCTTGGGCTTGAATCTGAATCGATACTCTTGAGATAAACCATGTTAAACTTAAATATTATTTAGTAAGATATAAAGATATATCATATTTAAGCTTAAACTAATAATATGAATATAAAATGTCATTCAAACATGAGTATTATCTATAATATTTCACAATAACTTAAATAGTTAAAAAAATTTATGTGTAATTTACTATAAACTTTTAATAAACGTTCTTTTTTATAATGTTAAAAGTCCTTAATAATAAAAACTTTTAATTATTTTGTCCCGTGTGTTTTTATATGATGCTTAAATATCCTATTACATAAATATATGCTAGAAATTAAATATGGAAGAGATTACTGAATGAATAATCAACTAAAGATAAAATTATGAAATTCTCATTAATCTCTCAAACTAATTTAAATGGAAGGAATGAGTTGGCTAGTGTATGGATAGCAGTCGAGAGAGGACTTTTACACGCCATGTTAATGGGAAATTTAGAAACTTCCTAATGGCTGTATCAACTGATCATTATGACAATTTCACTCATCATTAAGGTTAAATGACCCTCCTCCGAGTCGATCGAACTCGCTTCCTTTTATCGTCATCCAGGGGACCGTATACACTTGTAGCTCACTTAACTTGTCACTGCCAATTACCCACATCATGTCATTTACAGTTTACAGAGCAAACCCATTTGTTTTAAATTACATTTGAGTAAATTTTTATGCAATGAGAAGACTTCTAGTTAATACATATATTCCAATGATATATTTAAAATAATTCATTTAATTACAAAACTACAAAATTACTAAAATTGCTGAAATTACGTTTTTCTTCATGAATCAAAAATGCAAAATCTACTTATCAATCAAAACTTATAAAAACTTATTCATTTATTTATTATTTAACAATGTGAGCTTTATAAGATATTAATCACACAAACGAAATGAAATTAGTGAATGATTCGATTGGAAAATTTCCATTATACAGGGATCAAAAATATTTTTGGGGTTCTTTTGGTTTGTTACACAAGTAAGCTTATGCTTTTATATACAAAATACGTATAAGAGGAATTAACGGGTGAAAGAATTTAGTGATTGATCTTTCGCCCACGTTTTCATTCCACTCTCATCAAAATGATCAGATAAGATTGATAGTGGTTCGCGGATCTCCTGGGAATAGGATTCAGTAACAGGTCCCGAGACTACACTCGTCGTATTCTTAATTGAAACGGACATGAGAAGACTCCGGCTTTTTCTCGTCGAGGTCTCTAGACTCTCCGCTGCATCAGAACCCTGTGATTCATTGTCTGACGATGTTAAAGGAACCGTTTCATTTCCGCCAACATCATTAATGATGAGGAGAGGGAAGAGACTATTTCCACCCGGAACACTCCCGGGTCTTCTCCTATTCTTTGATGAGGATGATGAGGGGAAGCAACCTCTCCTCAGAGACGCCACGAAGAAGCTCCCCAACGTTCGTCGAATGTCTGTCTCGAAGAGCGGCTCGCCGTTCCTCTTGGGTCGGAGACATTTGTAATTCCCTTGATAGAAGGGTCTGTCGTAGATCGTCCACGGAGACGCCCCGCTGGCAATAAGAGACGAGATCCCGTTGCGAGAGAATCTCATGGTCGGAATGTCTTTGGACGTCTGTGTCTCCTCTTCCGTGAAGAAAGTGCCTTCGTAGAGAGTGAGGGAATCAATTCGATAATCGTTTGGGCTCCCTGCGTGCCGAATGGACGAAACTCGCCTGGAGAGGTAATCTCCGAGATTCACACAATCATTGGAGGGAGAGTAGAAGTATTGCGTGCTCCCGGACGAGTAATTCGGAGACTCGTAGAAGACCCAACTAGAAGAATTTATTTCCACTTTCCATTATTATTTCCTACAGTTATTGGCTCCAGTCCTTTTACATTAAATGACTCGAATATTGATCCTCCTTGTAAGATTATTGTTTGCCCTATGTGAAATCCAGGTGGGCTAATGGATTTAAACATGATTAAAAACAAGGGCTTTACTTTATATTAGTTGGTGGACTTGGGCGTTGTTTTTACTTACATTCCGTTAATCCGCGCTGACACGGTTCGATCGTTGAATCCGAGGCTTGCAAGGTTGGGAATGTCAGATCGAGATATGGAGGAACTCTGACCGCGACACCCGCTTTGATCATAAAGACTCAACTGTTGAGTAAATTGACTCTTGGTGCCTTTAAGAAAGGAATAGAGGAATATAAAAGCAATTGCAACAAATGAAAATGAATTCATTTTGTTTAATTTGGGAAAGAGAAGGAAAATTTTCATCCAATGGGAATGTGAATGAGATTGGTATGAGAAGAGTGGAGTAAAATGAGATGCATTTTATAGGGTTTCACTTAATTCCATGATCTGATCCGGTTCATTAGACTAATTGGGAACGGGTTCATTCTATGGTATACATTCTTGTATGTACATAGAAGATTAAATTACATTATTACAATGAATTAGTTTAACTATAAAATTAAACTCACTAGATCATATGAAAATGATTGTTCGGATTAAGTAGGAAGAAGAGAAATTCTCAAAAAGATTTCCACTACTAATGTTATGAAAAGTCAATATATGCATTTTATTGACTATAAAAGAAATAATGTTTCAAACGTGTGCAGAGAAAGCAGCATATAATCAAATAATTAAATTTTACTTTTTTGCATCAGTTTTTGTTTTTACTGTTTCAACTTTTGGACACTAAACTATAGTATAGCTATTTTGCTCAATTGATTTAATTTTATCGTTCAAGATGAATAGATATCTTAAGCAGACCCTAACTAACTATGCATAAAAATGAGTAAAACAATATGAGTGACACAAAAGGCTCACCTATCTAATCTGAATAAAAGTGAAATGAAAATAAGATTGACGAAGAAAATAATGGGTAAAGTGAGAAATTATAAAATAGACAATTTTCTAAACGAAGCCCTCGTAATTGCACTATTTTTCTTCTTCTTTGACTTCAGCTACTTCGTCTCTGATTGACTTCATATAACTTCATCTCTTAACTAAACATACTTTTTTAGCAATTGGGACTGAGGAAAAGGTTAAACAATGACACGACATGCTAGAAATTGTACGGCTGGGGCCGTTTATACTTATAACGAGAAAAAGAAAGACGCACAAACATCCGGCTATGGAACAAATGCTCAAAGGTTTTTTTTGCAAAATACTCTATAAATCAAATAATTTTAGCTTCTAATTAACCTTCAATAATAATTGATAATTTATATAATACAGACTTGGAAAGGATTCTGTTCGAAATTTTGATTGCTGTTGTCTGTCTCTTCAACCTTGTAAAATCCCAATGGTTACGTAAGTATAAATTTTTAATGTCAAATGTGAAAAATATTAAATTGTTCTTCTTGTGCAGTATCGAATATAATGTTTGTTTTCAAATATCCTAGGCTTGATGGCTACTTGTATGATAAAGAAGCGATTATCGAGTACATAATTTCCAAAAAGAACGAGTATAGTAGAAAAATGAAAGAGTTTCAAAAGCAGAACGTTAAAGAAGCTGATGAACTTGCTTCATTAGCCGAAGCAGAGAAGCAAGATAGAGTTAACAAGTTCATAAGTCAAGAGACGAACTTAACCATTCAACCTGGACCTTCTTCTAAACGTATTACATTTAAATAATAAATATACATTTTAAAGTTTCAATAAAAATCTGTCTTTATTTATTTTCATTTATATTTTAATATCAGCTGTGGAACAGTCAATCTCTAACATGGCCGCTGGAAAAGAAAAGAACGTTCCAAGTTTTTGGATTCCATCGAAAACTCCACAAGCTGCAAAAACACGGTTGGTTAAGCCGGTAAGCAGAATTAAAAACTAATGTGTAATTTTAAACAGTGCAGTGCAGCGTTTACCATTTTGAAAAAATATTAACTATTTCTTTTATTTTTGAAGGATAAAAATGTCTATTGCCCAATGAGCGGAAAACCAATCAAACTGAAGGATTTCATTGAAGTGAAGTTCACTGAAATCAAAGATCCAAAGGATTCGAGGTCAATAATTATCAAGGATGCAAGATACATGTGTCCAGTCACAAGAGACACATTGAGTAATTCAATTCCTGTGGCCGTCATTAAAACAACGTATGTCTTAATTCATTTAATAACAAAATATATATTTGTAAAGCTTATTAAAAGTAATTTGGAATTTAAAAGTGGAGACGTCGTGACGATGGACTGCGTTGAAAAGATCATCAAGAAAGACTGGTTTCATCCGTTGAACGGCGAAAAACTGACGGAGAATGACATCATTCCTCTCCAAAGGGTATTTTTTTTATTATATAGCATTTATTGTATTGTATTTAAATATAATTTTGAATTCCTGAAACTTTTTCATAAGTGGAATTATAACTTTAAAAATATATTTAAGTTTGATTTTTATTTTGTTATCTTCAGGGCGCCACTGGCTTCTCAAGCACAAACGATAACTTGGAAGCAAAACAAGCCAGACCAGTCATCCAAGTTTAATATTGATCCAACTCTCTTTTTTTATTTAATTTTTAAATTCAAACATAATTTTACGTGAAGATTTTATTTATAATTCATTTCAATTGTAAATACATTTTTATTTATAGCCAATTGTCTTTATAGCATTTAAATAATTCAAGTTTTCAATTTACATTATGTTTATATTAAACAATAATTGTCAATCTTTTTGTAAAATAATAAAGAAATTCAATGCAATTTTTATACATGCTCTTTCTGAAAAATACCATTCTTCTATAATTCTTCTCGACATCTTAGATAGTTCTTTTTTTATCAATTTAATTTATAATACTCATTAATACTAAAGGCTATGATAGTAACATACTACTATTAATTATAAATTCCAAAATTAATCAATTAAATTAAATCACGAAACATCAAAAAAGTAACGTTGAGTTGTTGAGTAAGTATAAACTTTTGTTAAGAGTATAGGGGTAAACTGAGAGAAAGGGAGAGGCAGTGGGATAGAGATTGTGTGGGTTGGGAAGCTTGAAGGAGCAGAGGCAGAGCCGCTCTCAATTCGTGGTTCACTTCCAGACCAACACCACTAAGAAATTCTCTCTTCTCACGATCAATTGACCTCTTAAAGGGCGAACAATGGGCGACTCCGACGACGATTACACTGACCGGAAGCGGAGGGACAAGTTTAGAGGAGAGCGGAGTGAATACCGGAGCACTTCGGGAGGTTCGCGAAATGAAGAGAGCATCTCCCGGCGTTCTGGAAATTCAGGACAAAATCAAAGCGAGTCTCGGGATTGGGATAGGTGATATTCGAATTTTAATTTCCTTTTACAAGATCAATAATGAGTGATTATTATTCTTAATTAACTTCTTCAATTGTTTGCATTACTTGTAAGGAATTTATTACTTAATTTAACTATTTCTGTCTGTCTTTCCCTTTAGAGTAATATTCAAAATGCTATACATTCTCTATTATGTAATACTTTACTTGATTAGTGATAGTGATCCTAAGATATGACTATATTATGAGTTGAAATTGTAGTTGTTTTCTTCAAGGGCCATGTCAATTCATTTAAGTCTCTTTTATAGGGATTGGAACAGCTCGAGAGGAGGAGGTGGTGGGAATAATCGACGGCCGATCGACTATCGACTTGGAAATCGAATGCACGAGTTCAGTCCGCCAGGGAAGCGACAGAGAATGGACAATTGGGGCGGACCGCCCCATCATGAGCGATACGATTATCCGTTTTATGATGGTCCTCCAATGCATCCAATGCATCCACCAATGCCGATGCAAAATTACCACCCATCAGAGAGAAAATTTGAAAGGTAAAGAATGATTTAGTTTTTCCCTAAAGTTCAATTGTAATTTACAATATTTTATTTTATAATTGTTTATATTTAAAAAATTTAATTTATTTTTAAACTAATAGGGACGGTTCTGGTTCGCAACTGCTCTCGTTTAAATCTTGGCTTTCGACTCAAGACGATACGATTTCAGATCAAGAGGCCCTTTCCAAGTATGCTGAATACAAACAGGAATTTCGACGACAGGAGCTGAACGAGTTTTTCGTTGCGCACAAAGAAGAAGAGTGGTGAGTTGAAGATCAATTTCATTTTTATAACTTTTTACTCTCATCAAATCTTTTTTTCATTATTTATTATAAAATATATAATAACGTCATCACGAACCATTGTTACCGTTTTCAGCAACGATGCTCGTATGCTCATTACATTAGTTTCTCATAATGACCATTATGGTTTGGGTCCAATTATACCAAACCTATTTAAACTTAAGGGATTTAATTATATAACGTTAGATGATTAAAAACGCAATTATTTCACGCCATAAGGGACAAATCGAAGACTTGTTCATTAAAAAAGTGCAACGAATCTTGAATTTGTGTTCATGAAAATAAAATTCAGTTTAAATGGTGCAATAGAATATTGTGATTAGGGTATTCGGTTGTTAAAATGGGAAAGGTAAGCCTTTGGAATATTTTTACAAGTAATCCATAAATGTACCTCTACTATAATAATTTAGAATATTTAAACTATTTAAGGAGTCTTGAGGAGTTGTGTCCATATTTAAGTCTATGGACATTTGCTATATTTGTATTAAATTATCAAATCGCTTTCCACTGGAGTGCGTGGAATTCCCTAAAAAAGGACGTAATTAATAAGTGTACATTGTGAATAATAGATTTACAAGCTTAATGCCATTGCTCTTTATTTTGATCTTGTTCATTTAACAATGTTTGTCTTTTATTTTCACAGGTTCAAGAATAAATATCACCCGGATGACTTTGCCTTTAGAAAAGATGAGAACTTTCAGAATTTGAAAGTAAGCTTTTGTTGAGACAAATCGCATAAGTTGATTTTCGTGAAGTCAATGTTTCTAATTTTTAAAAATTGAACAGAAACGAGTGTCGGTTTTTACTGAATTTATTGAGAAAACCCGTTTCGTGAATGTGACTTTGGATTCGAATATGTCTGACAAGATTGTTAAGATCATGGACTGGTTCGTGATTCGTTTGGAAGGAGGGACTGACGAGGACGCTGTTGAACTTCTTGAGCAAGCTCCAAAACTCGAAGAAAAGAAAAAGGAGGAAAAGGAACCCAAAGTTGAAAAGGCTCCAAGAGAGTATGAATTTAATTCCTTGTCCATTCCTTTGTTTGTTTCAATGTTGTTAAAAAATATATAAGTTTTAATTAATCGTAATAATGTAATTCTTATTACTAGGAAAAAAGATAGTGAGAAGAGCGAGAAAGAAGGAAACGGAGAAGAGGAGAACGAGAAAGTCGAAGTGAAAAAGGAGGACGAGAGCGATGGGCAGGAATCCGACTCAGGAGTAGAAGATAACAAGGAGAAAGAAGAAACGACGAAGAAGAGGAAAAGATCCGTCTCGAACTCCAATGAAAAAGCCAAAGAGGAGAACGGAGAGGAAGAAGAAGAGGAAATCGGGAGTCCAGAAGCTCCGAAGAGTCCGAAGAAGGAAGAAGATGAGAAGCCGAAGAAGCCAGAATTACAATTGCTTCATCGAACCTCCTCCATCTTTTTGCGGAACTTGGCTCCGACGATCACAAAGTCAGAGATTGAAGCCATGTGCATGAAACACGCTGGGTTTATGAGAGTTGCACTTGCTGATCCTCAGCCAGAAAGACGTTGGTTCCGTCGTGGTTGGGTCACATTTCAAAGAAGCGTCAATATTAAAGGTAAGTTTAGCTTTTAAGTAAATTCATCTTCAATAACTTGAAAATAAAATTAATTATATATAAATAAATTATATATTCAACAAAAAAAGTTACAAACATTGCATGGCATTAATTGACTAAATAATTTTTATTAATTTGATTTGTAGAAATCTGTTGGAATTTAAACAATGCTCGGTTGAGGGACACTGAGCTTGGTCCGATTGTGAACAAGGATTTGTCGCGTCGAGTGCGAACTCAAAATGGAATCACGTCGCACAAATCGATTGTACGAAATGATCTCCGCTTGGCGTCAAAGGTCATTCAGCATTTGGATGAGAAGTTCAGTCTGTGGGAGGAAGAGGACAATGTGAAGAAGGAGTCGTATGGAGTGTACTCTACGAACCCTGTCCTCAAGAACATCACGGACTATTTGATTGAAGAGGCGAGTGCGGAAGAAGAGGAACTCTTGGGACAGTTGGATGCTGATCAAACTCCCAATCAAAACTTTGTTGAGAGGTAAGAATATATATATCTTATCTATTACATTTGGAATTTTCTTATAACTAATTTGATCTTTCTTAAATTGTTAATGCTTATTACTAAAAAATAATAACTTAATGATTATATTAGTTATTTAATATTTAATTATTTTTAATTGAATTTTTGATTTTTAGGGATGAGGAGTTGATTGCTGTGTTGGATAGATTGCTCTTTTATCTTCGATTTGTCCACAGTGTTGATTTCTATAATCATGCTGAATATCCATATGAAGACGATATGCCTAACAGACTTGGAATCATTCATGCGCGTGGACTGCCACCAGTGACGAAAGTGAGTGTAATTAAAATTAAATGAGTAAACTATTATAAGAAATTATTAAATTAAACTTTAAATTCTCTTGTATTTAAATACAAGTAAGATGATTACTAAATGAATGAATGTATTATGGTAGGTAAACATGACGGAAATCCAAGCATATAATCGCCAATTTGAAGCAAAGATTTCAACCTTTATGCAACCAGTCACAGAATTGACGCCAGAAGAGACGAAGGGCCTTGGCTGTAAAGACCCTGAGAAGGAACTTGAAAAGTTCATTAGCTCGAACACCCAAGAGCTTGGAAAGGACAAGTGGCTTTGTCCACTCTCAGGAAAGAAGTTCAAAGGACCCGAGTTTGTTCGGAAACACATTTTGAACAAACATGCTGAGAAACTCGAGGAAGTGAAGAAAGAGGTTTATTCATTTACTTTAATAAAATTAGCTAAATCATTCTAATCATAATCTAATTGTCATATCAATTTCCAATATTAAATCATTTAATCGAGTCTTTTTAAATGTGTAAATGTTTGATTATAAATGTATTTTAAAATTCGTTACAAATTCCAGGTCATTTTTTTCAATAACTACTTGAAAGACCCGAGACGTCCATCGATCCCAGACCGTAATGCGAAGCCGAGCGACGGGTCAGGAGGTGCCATGGGAGGTAACGGAGGCCAACAAGCCCCTCCGCCTCAAAACTTCCCACCCGGCGGAATGCACGGGCCTCCACCACCTCACCCACCGTGAGACCCGCTTGTCCTTTTTTGTTCATGTAGGAGTCCAATCATTGTTTTAGGTTTTACGGAGGCTACGGGGCTGGGCCGATGGGACCGATGAGGCCTGGGCCTTATGGCGGCTACGGTGGAGGCTACGGCGGCGGATACCATCGGAACATGGGACGTCCTCCGTATCGGTAAACCGAAGACAATATATGAGAAGATAATTTCTAGTTTTGTATGTATTACACCCCTTTCTCTGTACCCTGTAGAGGGAGAGACTACGGAGGATCAAATAGATCAGTGATTAGCTATCGTGACTTGGATGCTCCTGCAGAACCAGATGACTTTTAACTAAGAGTGAATTAAATGAACTTGAGAGACTCTTTTGGGGCTCGAGAGACTCTTTAATGTCACGATGTTAAAAAAAATTCCCCTCTTTTTTCACTTTTTTTCTCATTCTTTTTCATAAAATTGAGTTTAAATTTTCTTTCATAAAATTAAATGTAAGGCAAAATACAATTATAAATAAACTTGTTTTTAAAAAAAATGAATCCAACGCTAAAGAAATTATTACTTAATTAGCCTATTTAGAGGAAATGGATTCCTAAATGCATTGTGTTAATATTGTTATATTTATTCCTATTGAACTTTCAGGTATCCATTTTGAGGTCCAGTTTAAGCTATCCAAAGTATTTAAATAGCCGGCTTTATTTCGTTTCATCTGTTCCTTTAATACATATATTGTTTTCAATCAAAAATTTATCTGTTTATTTAATTCTATGCCTGATACTTTTTAATGATTTATCTGTGGATTCATTCAAATTGTAATAAAATTAATTAAAAACATTTAACTGGTCTTATAAATTTTATTTGCACACTTTCTATAATCCGTTACGTTCTTATTTATGATTCAAACTTCATTGTCAATTGTATGACTAATTCTCAGGCTACATTTCATTATTTCCCGAATGTTATTTGTACTATTTGTTATTAAAAGTTTTAAAATGAACATAATAATCGTATAATAGAAAATGGCACAGATATGCATAAAAATCGTAGAATAATCTAGAAAATCAATTCGCATTATTTTTATTTCATAATCACACAGCGCACAACTCACAACATACGAGCTTTAAAAAATGAATAATTTCATTAACATTATAAAGACATCAACGAACGAATAAAATTTTATATAAAAAATAAATAAATACTCTGCCATTTAATAGTTAAACTTTGCTGTATAATATGCAATTATATTAAATTATCATAAGATATTTAAAATGATCTTTTTAACTTTGTGTTTGTCTCGAAATGCAGCCCTGAAAAGTTGGTTGGAATTCTATTTCGTTTCTTAGACTTACTCTGGGTTGTGTGACAGCTAATAATTGTAAATAATTATAAACTAGGAAGAGGCTAAAGACATTAAAAAGGAAATTGAAAATGGAGCAGAATAACCCTAATGATGAAGAAGTTGCATACATGTACGAGAAGTAGGCGATCTCAATTGCACAAGCTCCCATTAAAATTGATGTTCCCTTTAGCCAACGTTTCGTTTTCTTGTAGTTTTTCTACAATAAAGATAAATCAATCGTTCATTTGATTAAGTATTTTATTCAAATTACTACATTTAAGAGTTAAGAATTAAACTATTTTTAACAAAAAGGGAGTTGTGCTAAATATTTAACAGGAATATCAAAGCTAAAAAATTCTTAGTTATTACATATTTTAATAATTTAATTAAAAAAATAATTTACCTTATCGGCAGCCATGAATAATGTTCTTGCGAGGATCAATGAGATAAATCCACTAAAAATAGCCAAACTATACGTGATGACTTTCTTCAAATCTGGGACAAAAGTTTGAACTTTTTGAATTGCATGTCTTTTAAAACGCTTCAATACTGTTTCGTCATGATAATCCAATTCATCAGAATTAGAATCCATAAATCTTTGATCACGAAACATGTCATTGCTAGTTGTTGCAATTGTGGTTTTCTTTGGCCTTTTAGATTTTTTCCGTTTTTTCGTACTGGAGGAGGTAGGGATTGTTGAAGGGATTGTCGGCATTGTGATTGGAGTGTAGAGATGTTCCATGTTTATGAGTTTGTTTTCAGGATCGCTCGCTTCGTCGACACTTTCTATACTTTCAAGATCTTCAATAAAAACGGGATTTCCTCTTTCGGTGGATTCCGCATTTCTTGTCTGGAAAGGTGAAGTCGTTGGTTTACTCGTTGAAGGAAACATGGATTTCGTTGTGGTTGTTGAAGGGGTTGTTGTTGAAGTCGTGGTCGTTGTTGTAGATTTAGACGTTGTACTTATACTCGTTGTATTAGAAGTTGTTCGTATTGTGCTACTTAAAGTTGTCATCATTCTACCAGTTGTTGGTTCAGTATGAATTTCTATTAATGTTGTTTCTTTGATAGTCCATGCGTTTAAATTATCTACACTATTCGTTGAATTTTTTGTTTCATTCATGAGGTAATTGGCCAAGATGAATGACCAAATTGAGATCCTTAATAAGCTAACAATCTAATGAAACCGAAAAAAATATAGAACAGAATTATTATATACCCGCTCATGGTTTTTTGCTCTTAAATCCTACTAATTAAACGCACAATTATTATATGTGTAATTCTAATTATTAAAAGTATGAAAAATATTTACATTACCATTGATGCTATAGCCAGAATTTTCATTGATCTCTGTAAGGATAAGGAAGAAACTCCCATTTTTTCACTTGGGTTTCTTCTATATGGGGACCGGAGTGAATGAATCTTTGGTAATTGTGGTCCTTTATTGTTTGTGCGAGTGTGTGCGGGGAGAGTATAAAGAATCCCAATGTGGAACCGTGTGTAATCTTTGAAAAGGATGTTGTGATCATTAGAAGATCATTGACAAAGAGAGCTGCCAACCAGCGTAGTGGGAGAGCTTCTGCACTTTGTAGTCCTTCCTGAACCACTGCCTCACTCACTCACTTTAAGCTACTCCGTATCAAATGGAATCACAAATGTAAATATCAAATAACATAACAATTACACGTCTAAATACATGGACCAGTAAAAGTTTACTCAACTCTCATGCGTAATTATAGTCATATTAGTGAGGGTAATACATGCGAAATGCCATGGTTTAATTTGTCATATAACTCTAATATACTTATTGTTAGAAGTGGTAATAAATAACGATAAGTATAGTGAATGTAATGATATAAGGAAAATCATTAATATCAACAACAATCGTTATTAAGTAGGTAATGTGTTATTTATGTTGAATGATATACAGTAATATACACGTATGAATACAAATAATAAGATTCAAAACTTTCAGCTAATTCAAAGGCCATAAAACTCGTATTTGAGTTCAAATGTACTTGTTTGCATTTTCTTATCTGATGTTACAATTATCATCTACATTGTTTATTTAAACATAAAATAATATATAGATTGACTATAAATTGTAAAATAGGTACAATGATTTTTGTACAATTACTTAGTATTTTTCACTCTATGGAACATTTTTTATTGATTGCAGAGATGCAAGTAATTTAACGAAGTTTAGCCTTACAATTATGTTAGCAATTACATCAGATAAACATTTTGACCGAGAATTTGTAAAACAATTCTTCATATCAAATACAAATTAGTGAATAATTATAAACACAAAAGTAGAATTAATAGGTTTAGTTATTTTGACTTGGCTTTGGCATGAAGTTTTTGAATTGATGCGAGTATATGGCCTTGCCTTTCTCACTTTTGCCTTCAAGTACACGAGTGAAGATTTAGAACTGTAGGTAATTTGATTTCGTGTTATAATACCTAAAAGTTGATTTTAAGGTGAAGTCGACTAACTTGTGGCGTGAGAGAAAAAAAGTTAAATAAAGTTGAAAATACTCAGAATTGACTTCATCCCATTTCGTGCTTAGAGTATAATTTCTCAGAAGAATCAATCGAAGGTCGTTTTCTTTTACTTTTACAGGTTGAATTACATAAGTATATCTGGAGTATTTTTTGCATTCGATACTTTCTCTGCTTTCCTTCTTCTCACGCAGTTTTGTGGAGACACGGAATTTCTTCGCATTTGACTCAGAACTTATAAATAAAGCCAAACCTCACCTTCTACTCTTTTTCAAACTTTGTTTTGAATTCATTTCATTTAACCTAAAAAGAAAATTGTACCCAAATACTTTCAATTAGTAAATTGTCAATATGAAGCATAAAGATAATCTTTCTGATGATTTTAACATTTTTTCCTCAAACAAAAAAAGTGAATCAAGAATGGGATTTTGGATAGATCCTCCTCGTGATTCGCTTCCTTTCGAGTATTTCAGATCTTCATCTCTTCACGGGCTCAAATATATTGGAGAATCAAAGAGGCATATTTCAGAAAGGTAACTTACCAATTTAATTTAGCAAGTCAGTAAATAAAGAAAGATATTTTTTTAATTTTAGAATATTTTGGTTGATTGCCTTTTTCGTTGGTCTTGTTGTCGCGATCTATCTCATCAGTGACGTCTGGAAAAAATACAAAGCAAGTCCAGTCATAATTTCCTTTCAACCTTTTGAGACGTCAATAGAAGAAATCCCATTTCCAGCCGTGACTATTTGCAATATGAACAAAGTTACAAAGACAAAGGCAGAAGAATACATTAGGTGTGATTTTACTAATTAATTCTGTCCAAATTTTTAAAAGTAAGAAAGATGAAAGATGAATTTAGAATAGAATGAGAAATGTCTACGTATATGATACTTATGAATGAAAAAATACTTAATAAAAGGGCTGCTGAAAGAGGAGAAAAGGACGCTATAAGGAAACTTTCTTACTTGGATCATGTATGTTCATCCCCAAGAAGTTTCACTCGAATATTCAACTACTCTAATGATCGGGATCGAGGTACGGTGGATCCTGCACTCATAACCGAACAAATCACTCAGGATAACGACGATTCTCATGATGACTTGGAAAATTTTCTTCGTGATGTAATTAAAATGAATCTCATGGCTTTCACTAAATTACAAAAGACAGAAAAAATTCATTGTCATTTATTTGTTAAAATCTTTAAAGGTCTCTCAGGCTTGTGCAAAAATGACCCTTCTTTGCATGTTTGGGCACGAGGTGAAAGATTGTACACATTTATTCCGCCCAATTGAAACTGATTTCGGCAAATGCTGTACATTTAATATGGTTCCTCGCACGTTGTTATTTGCTCTCAGGTTTGTAATCTGGTTTTTATTTTAATCTAATGACTCAATTTTAAGAGTCTCAACCTGTAATTTTTGTTATTATTAACTATTAATTCCAAATGTAAATTAGAAACGACTCGAGAGACGGTGCACAGTATGTAAATGAATGGAGAAAGTGGAATTTTGACAAAAACGGAATTCTCATCAGTGAAGATTCTAATATAATATATCCACTTCGGCAAACAAGAGCTGGAAAATCTTTTGGACTTTCAATACTTTTGGATCCAGATCTCGATGAATATTATTGTACCGGCTCAGACTCAATTGGATTTCGAGTAATTAATGACTCACAATGAAAATGATCTATTCATTTTGAAAGTCCAGTTTACTATGATTTGTTTGATTTATTAGGTCCAAGCACATTTACCTGTTGATTTTCCTCATGTGAATGACTTTGGAATTGCAGGTAGATAAAATAATTTTTCTTTAAATGTTATCACTAGAAATGAGGCAATTAACTAATATTATTATGCATTTATACTTTTAATACATATTAATGTGATATTTTGATATTTAGTAAGACCCGATACTGAAGTTTACGTCGCAGTGACTCCAGATATCACTTTGCCTGACCAAACAGTTGAAAGTTTTAATATCGATCAAAGAGGATGTTATTATAATGCAAATGAAGTGAAATTGGCATTTTTTCTTTATTACACTCCTTCAAGTTGTTTAGATGAATGTATTTCAAACTTAACATTTCAACAATGTGGATGTGTCAGGTTTTACATGCCACGTAAGTCTATATCAATGGCATTAATATTTAAATCAGTAACTATATATTAAATATGACTAACTATAACTTATTTCATGCGTCATTCAAAACTGATTTCTCAGCCTAATTATAATATTGTAATTATTTACAAATTAAATATATTATAATTTTTAAACAATAATACTAAACAGGTGATACGAAGAGAAAGCTTTGTGGACCATTAAAATCAGCATGTGCAGATATAATTCGACGTAAACATCTGTTTCATTAGTTTGCTTATAAATTAAATGATAATTTGTTTTAGATAAATTATAGTCATTAAATTATAATAAGGAGAAGTTAATATTGACTCTTTTTTCTTGCATGATTGAACTTTTAAAGAAAAAGTGAGTCATAGTGGAATAAACGATCATTGCGGGCATTGCATGCCAACTTGCTCAGAAGTGAATTATCGCACAGAAACGACATTTGTGCCTCTTCAGAGTCCAGAAATGATATGGAAAAACAAAAATAATGAACTTGCTCCATGGTATGCAACATGCACTACATGCAATTATTCAATGAGTACCTGAGCTTATGTACTGAATATAAGATGATCCTTGATGGATTGTAATTGAAAATTTGCTCTATTTCAAAGGGCTTTTAAAAACGTTTCCATTCTCCATGTATTTATGGGTAAGTACCAAGAAATTAGGTAAGTACTTACTTGTTAACAATAATTATTTATTGCTTAAATGTAATTAAGAAATTAATTAAATTATTTATATTAAACTATTAGGACAGGATTCAATTTACCCTAAACTAAGGAAAGAACTCTATGGGTCAACTGATCTTCTTTGTAAGTTATTTAACAGAAAGAAATGCAAAGATTAATCTGAAATCTGAAGAGTAATTCTTTTTTTTACAAATTATTTACTTAAGCCAATACTGGTGGGCTGATGGGTCTCTGCCTTGGGTTCAGTGGTCTGAGCTTAATGGAAATCATTTACTTTCTCACTCTTCGTGCATTTTGTCGACGACGAAGGAGAAAGATGGACATGTTCGTAAGAGATGAAATCCTAAAAGGTTATGATGGAAAAACTGACCAGTCTTTTCAAATGGAAAATCAAGAAGACAAAGTTAAATCTACTTCTGTTGTATTTAATGAAAGACCACCCTATCCTCCATATGACGAACTCTTAATAAGAAACTATTTAAATTATAAATTCGTAAATCGAAAAATTAACTCAACCACAAGTAACTGGTAGACCATGAAATGTTTTAGTAGTTCATTAATATTATTATCTGTCTATATCCATATTTAATTTATATATAAATATTTAGTGAAGAAAGTAAAAAATACTGTTTGATTGTTTAACTATACAAGTATGCATGCATTATTACTTTATTACATAAATCGTTCGTTTGCGTAAGAATTGAGTATGAAGATGCATAAATTATGTGAACTAGAAAGGCAAAGATCATAATTTTCATTTTTGCATATCTAGTAATAGTAAGCCATATGAAATTCTGCCATTGATTAAACTATTTTGGCACATCTTGCATTTACAAACAATAAAGTTTGGCAAGAACCGTTGAATTCATTCTTGAAAGCCCGTTTTGTCGTTCATCAAT
>VJMY01000618.1:35000-43143 GCA_009869795.1 Neelides sp. FZ-2019 | reverse complement strand
AAAATAATGGCACTAATATTGTGAAAAAATTTATTTCATTTTTAACGTAAATTTTTCACAATTCTTTTATGAGCTAACGAATTACAATAGATCTCATTACAACTCTTTACTTCATACAATGATCGTTCAATTGTTTTCTTGGACCATCAACTAGAATGCATTTTTTTCTTAACGTTTGGCCTCCCCAAGCTGACATGATTTTCTGCATCTGTGAATTAAATGATGATCGTCGTGACAAGACTTTCAACCGAGTTTTCCATCTTGTCTACTTCCACAGATTTTCCCAGAAAGAAAACATACGCATTCGTTCATTTTCCACTTGTTGTAAACCCAATTTTAATTATATTCTAAATTAAGCAATGAACATTTTGAATAATATCCAGTTGCGAATTTAATAAGTAACAAATAATTAGAATTATTGGAAAATATTTTAGAATTTAAAGAAATGCGAACCTCCTCTCCGAGGACGTTCAATCGGTTTCAAATTTTCAATCTCCACCATTTGCTCATCACTTGCTCAATTATAACGATTAGAGAACAAATGAGCAAAGGAGGTTTTTTTAAATAAAAAATTGGTATTTAGGATTAATGGAAAATATGAGTTTTTTCAATTACTCATTTTTGCTGAATTTGGTAAATTGATTGTTCAGTAAGAAAGCTTCATTTCCAATTCAATTATTATGGCTCTTTGAAATATAAATAATAGAATAAAACATTAATATTCAAACCCAAAGAGACAATTAAATATATTATAAAATGTATTTCCTTAGTCTAAAAAATTAACAATAAATAATTTAATTACATACTTAAATTTCTAAAACTTTATTTTAAAAAATATTTATACAATGCACAGCGTTCACATTTTTACTTCAAATAAATATTAATTAAAATAAGAAATACCCAAGTTTAATAATAAATCTGAACTTTCTCCTGAACATGAATGGCATTAAGAATTGGGATATTTATTAAAAACGAAGAGAAATTATGAAACTATTTGTTTTTATTTTTAGCCCTTTCTGAATTTGGCCACATTCCAGCCAAGAGCCTCATTCAAATCCTCATAATGGAGATGAAGATGGCTGTGACAGCAAGTGGATATCTTATTTCTGGCTATCCGAGAAGCATGAGAGACGTCGTCGAGTATAATGAAAAAGTGAGGGATTTTTAATGACTTTCATCCCCATTTTAAATTTAAAAGAAACGAGTATATTAGCTCTGAATTTAATTGCATAAATAGCTTCAACGAGTAGATCACGTGATTCTACTCAATTGGCACGTCAAGATTTTAGAAAAGCAGATCGAATTTGGCGCTCAGCTCGGCGACACAGTCCTACAACTTGCGCGGATGGAATTGCGGAATTATTCAAAAAACGTTTTGGGAGTTGCTGAGTATTATGATCAAATGAAAATCCTCTCTGTGGTAATGATCCCTTTTAATTTTAATTAAACACAATGAATATGGTAAATTAATGGTAATCAGGTTGACGGTGAGCGGCAGCCAACTGAAGTTTACACAGACTTCCTCTCGCACATTGACATCATTCTCGAGAAGAGTCACGTGGGCGGGAAGAAAATGCTTTCAACGCCTTCCATTCCTCATCCCCTTGGAAACATTATTTTTGTAATTGGCGGGCCTGGGTCGAACAAAGGGACTTTGACGGGGAACGTGGGGATGCCGCGATGGAAGCACGTGAGCATCGGGCGGGAACTTCGAAACCGAGCGGATCCTAAGGAACTTGAACGTCTTCGCGGGGGTGAATTGGCTTCCAATGACGCAGTTCTTGCCATTTTAAAAGATAGATTATCCGAAGGAGGAAACTTCCTCGTCGACGGATTCCCAAGAAATCTCTCACAACTCAAAGCCTTCGAACACGAGGTATTTAACTAATAATTAACCAGTACAATTAGCATATTGTAATTAACCTAACATAACCATTAACAGCTTTTTTAAGTTACTATATTGCTAACTTATTAACTTACTTTATTCTAACAACTAAATTACTATAAATTCCTAAATTGTTTTCCAGTGTCTCTGCTAGCTAATTAGCTAATCGATATTAATTTTTGTTCAGACAGGGCAATTTCCTCCCTGCGTCCTGGTAGATTGTTCTGAAGTTGAGCTCGGCCGCTCCTTGGGTGAACGAAGGGGTGAACGAGGTAGAGAAGACGACAACGCTTTGGCCGTGAAAAGACGCTTGGAAAATTATCGTTCAATCACCTTGCCAACTCTCAAGGCACTTGATGATGATCAGCGGTTGTTCATTGTAAGCCATAATCTTTTAATTCCCTATTTAATCTCACTTGTTCAATACTGCTGAACACGACCGATTTAATTGAACACAAAATATAGAAGAAAAATCCTCTTAAGAAATTATTAATTTTAATTCTTAATTAATTATTTTTTGTTAGGTGGATGGGGACGGTGAGAAGGAAGAAATCAAGAGGGAGTTTTTGAAGACAGTGAGCGAGTTGGTCACGGCAGGAGACCGCGATGAGCCGCGACCAATTCCAAGGCGAAAACCCTCAACGGACACAATACACAAAATGTACCTTGAGGTCGACGAAATGAACAAATAAACAAAAGTCCTTCCAAAATTTACTCATTTAAATTCATAGTTATTCCTATTAATCACAAAAATCATCCCATCATTCAAATTACAGTATTACATAGGTAGTTATGGAATTGATAGGAAGTTATACTGTTATATATATATACTATGTAGTTATATAATATACATAGTATTGGCTTAAATATCTACTTAATTTTTATTGAGTTAATAAGAGCAAAACTGTGAAAGAGATAACTTCATGTAATAGTAAATTACAGTGGTAGTTTAGTCTTATAGTTTTGACAGGAAAAAGAGGATCGATTAAATAATAATTCACTCTGTGTCATCAGAAAAGAAGGCGGATTGACAAGTCTTGAATTTAATATTACAGTCTTAGCTAATTAAACCTTTAGAGACATAATAAAAGATGATTAATGACGTTTTCATTATTGATCCAACATCCCGTTTTTATGCTTTTCTAACGGTTTTTTAGTTTATATGACCTTTTATATACAGTACCCTGTAAAAATGCTTAATTTGGAAGGACAGGCACTATGAGGAAAAACATTCGTAAAATATTCAAAGCGTTAAATATTATAGTTGTGTAAAGAATTAATGAGATTGAACTATTAATGGTAATCCTTATCAACCTCGGCAAATTCTCCCTAAACGGCGTTTTTCACTAAACGACGTTTAGTTAAACTCTAGTTAAAAATCGCAAACATACCAAACTTCCTTGACCCATTATAACGTTCGTAATAATCATTTGCAGCGCTAACACTCAAAGGATAGGGGGTGGAAGAGATGAGGTGGATCGAGGAGAAAGAGGGAGAAAAGAGAAGTGGCTACTTGGTTTCTGCTTGTTGGTTGGATCTCCTTGTTTTTAAACTCAGATTAAAGAATTTAACTTGAGAAATTTGACAGTTAAATTTGATGAAAGTTTAAGGAAATATGATCTGCGTTTAGCACTAACTTGTGTTGGCACGGTTCATATTTTCTTAAACTACGGTCAAATATTTTTAAACTCCGCTTATATTTTAAACGAGATTGATACGGATAAGCATAAGTGTTTCAATGGATTCATGATTGGAATTATTGAATAAATAAATACAGTCGTTGATTTTCTCAACTACTTCGCGCTACTGTTACTCATATTACTGTTGGCAGCTTTTAGAACATCATTAATTTATCGATTAAAGTTAATGAACTTCTCATTATTCATTATATGAACAAGATACAATTCTCTCCAAAAAAATTCTATGAATAATTCATTATAAGAAATAATTTAAATGTTAAAAAACTTTATTATACCAATATAATTTTGGCGAATTTAACCTGAATTAGTTAATTGTTAATATTGTTAGCAATATAATCATCAATTATCATTAATTAACAAGATAACGCACTTTTATAACAATAGATAAAAATGAAAGGCAAAAAGAACATTTTGTATTGTATTTCCCAGGTACTTTAAGTTTTATCTTCACTTTATTATCACTTTCATATTATGGAAGTTTTCATAAACATGCCTATGGTAGTTTATTAGCAAGGTTTAAGCATTTAATTATCCCAATCAAAATTTCGCCTTTTGTCAAGTTTTATCTTTTTATCTCCCATTGTTTTCATTAATTCCTCTATTGATTCCCAATATTGGCAAAAAAAAGTATTTATTATTATACAATTAATAGCAGAGCATTGCGGTCTTTTATGACCTTAATAGAACTTTTGATGCATAATAATAACACTTAACCTGAATATGAAATGTACAATTTCTAATAACCTTACAATATTGATTAACTATTATTACTAAAGTAAAGTACCATTATAGAGAAATAATAAAGAAAACACTTTATGGGGAAATAATAAAAACTTGAATTGCAATTTCAGAAAAAGTTTCCAAAAGTTAAAGGGAAAAATTCGCATGCATATTTCATTAAAAGACAATTTTACCAAAACCGCAAATTTTAAATTGGTAAGGTAATCCTAGCAAATATCATTATAATTTCATCTCAGAAACTTAAATTCTATTTCTTACATAATTGCAAATCCAATGAACAAAAATGTTCCAAACCTTTGAAAAATTTAATCAATTTAAAAAATTTAATTATTGAATAATTAATATTTCTGCGCTTGAAGGAAAATATCAAGTGGTAATCTAAACGTCAAAATGCTATTAATTTAGTTTTAATAAGAAGCCGCGTCTTCAATGAGCCTTTGGTAATGATCAAAGGCAATGAGAGTTGGGCGATCCGCAAATTCCTCTTTTCCAACCGGCGGTTTCACCAACGGCGACACTGGAGTTTCTGCGTCTGGATTGATGAAATAGATGCAACTTTGGCGAGCGTTCTTGAGTAAACGTTCTTCGTCCAAAATCCTCACACGATGAGGCTAAAATGTTTTTTTTTTTTAGAAAAGTTAATATTTAAACTAAATTAATAGATAATTAGAATTAATATAAATTCAATAATTATTCGATTACAATTAAATTATAATGGCTAATATTAATTTAAATGTTTTTACTGTTGCTGGGAAATTCCCAGCAGACCAAAGTTCTAAAAGTTGTCCAGTGTTAATAAGGATTGAATCTTTGACTGGAGTCGCTGGAACCCATTCCCCATTTGTTCGCTTTACTTCCAAACCTCCGATCATGTCCTGTTAGTAATTAACTTAATTAATTAGATATTTTGTATATTTAAAGTAGTAATAGTAGTAAAATTAAACAAAGAAAATTTGAATCTTGTGCGTAAAAAAGAAGAATTTAGATTCAAGTAGATTTTACTTTGATTGTCTAATTTACCTGGAAAAGTAAAGTAATTGTTCCCCAATCAGAATGCTCACCACAACGAATAGCATTTTCTGGTATGTCGGTCAACACGGATCGGTCAAGCGGGTAATAGTACATTGACCTGAATTGAGTTTGTGTTTTTTTGAATCCATCCGCGTCCATCCAAGAATGATTTTTCAAAAAGAATTCCTCATCTTCGAGCTTCAAATATTTTCCAAGACACCGCAAGAGTTTTTTGGTCAACGTAATGCATTCGACCCGAAGGGCATCAAAAGCTTCTTTCAACCCGGGTATTTCCGATGGGAAATACTCGGGGTCGTAACCGCGCGGACCCCAAACATCCCAAAGTTCCCTCAGCTCCGTCGAGTTCTTCTCTTCTTCGTTCAACAATTCGTCTCCGGGACCGGAATATCCATGGAAATCCTTTTTCGGAGCGGGTTTACGATATTTGTTCTTGATATTTTGTGGAAGGTTAAAAAATTCTTTTGATTTCTTATAAATCTCATCGACCTTTTAGGATACAAAAATCAAAATTTTAATTATTTACAATAAATATAAATCTATTTATATATAGCTATATATATAGCAACGAACATAAACCGCTGTATCCCATAATATAATGTATATAAAATATATTAAAATGTTGCAAATAGCAAAGGATTACTTGAACAACAAAAACTAACAAAAGTAATAAAACTAGTAGAAACCAGCAGAAATGAAAATAAAATATTTTTTTAATATTAATCTAAACGGCAAAAAAGCTTTACTGCTATTAAGGCTTCACTTAAGCTTTGGCATTTTTTTAGGTGACAAATTTAATTAAAATTAATTTATTTTGAAACTAGAAATGAAACAGGATAGTATAACTGCATATTTTTTTAAAATACACTCAAAATTGAAAGTTATTATTCAACAACTCAAAGGTTTATTCAAATAAACATTCTAATTATTCAGAATTTCATCCTCGTTCATGGAATTCTCGTTATTGTTGATCGGAGAAGAATATTGAGAACTGAGCTAACAATTTGAGTTTCATGTGAATGGTCGGTGATTTCATCACCTGGCTGAACAGAGTTGTACTCATTTTGGGAAGCAATGTCAGAGACGTCAGGGTGATTCGTAGATTTCTGCAGCTTATATTTAATTAGTATATAAATTCGATTTTTGATTATTTGAAAAAAAATTCTAAAAATATAATAATAAATATTTGGACTCATTGGAATTACGCTGCAAAATGATTTTTAATCACATTTTGTGGTCCATTGTCCACTTTTCTTATCTTTTTTTCGCGGGCTTTATTCAATTGTTGTAACTTTATTCGGTTAGTGTTATTAAATTTTTTCCTTGTCATTATTTTAAATTAAATTAAAGAAAAAACTAGTTAGAAAAGATTAAATAGAAAAGATTACGAAAAGAGAATTTACTCAATAGAGAGGTAAAAAGTAATTGAGAACTGAGCATATGAGAAAAGAAGAAAAGAGAGCAGAGAAAATGAAAAGAAATTTGTGCAACTACAATGTATAAATTCATTTCCCCAGTTACATAATTAAGCCTCAATGGTTATCATTAACCATTGAGTAAATTAAAAATTCCTTCCGAGTGATTTTCCATCATGCAATTCTGAAGAGATCTTTTCAAATAAACTTGTCTCTAGGACTCACTCATAAAGAGTAAAATGTACCTTTAGATGAGTTTTTTCTAGAAAGCTTAAGCAGAATACTTAATATGAACATTTTCAAAAAAACCCACTGAGCGTTTTTCCAGATTGAACCGATCTTTCGAATGTGATATAGGAAAAAAATATGGTATTAGCCCTGCAAATGTTAAATGTACCTTTATAAAGCTGTAAAAACTTAAGTAATGCCTTAATTTTAATTACTCCTAGTTCTAAGATGCTTAGTGATACAATATTTAACTATCATTTAATTAAGATTTCAATTACAATGTCAAGGTTCACTCCGTGATTGACGAGATAAGCAAATCCAATTCCGCTCATGGCCGCCCCGAATTCCTTGGCGAGTTGGTCAAGCGCTCCGTCTGTCAATTGCTCGTATGGGCCCAACGCCCTAGTGCAGTCGATCGTGCTGATGTCGTCCATCGCTCCCACAAGACTGACTTTCAATTTCACTTCACACACAGAATTAAACTCGATGTTAATTTATAGTTAATATTAAACTGGAAATGAAACTTAACAGAGAACTCTTGAGAGGAAAAGTGATGTGGAAGGACGTTGCGTTGAAAAGCTCGTTTTATCTCGACCTTGGTTGGGACGGTTGGGTTAAACCTCCTTCTCTTCCACAAACTCTCCAGAGCTCCTCAATCAATTACAATGAAAACTGGTTAATTCATCATGGACATTTCAAGGATCACACAATGATGATGACCATTTATAATTATTTCCTATTCTTTCCTTCTACAACTCAAATGCCATTAACTCTTCAGACTATTTACACTTTAGTTTTGAGTTTTATTAGATTTATGACTTTTTTACATGCCAAGTCAATTGTACTTTGCCTTCTTATAAAATGCTATAAAATAATGCTAAACTCTGTGGTTTAAAGTGAACCCCTGTAATTAAGAGTCTTATTTACATTTTTTCATTTGCATGTAATGATGCCTTTTTCTTATTTGGAGCTTTTTACCTTTCAATTGTATTATTGTTTTAAAGTGGAAAGTTGTTTTTGCTTGAAAGCATGTACATTTTTAACAGCAATTGCATGAATAAATTCATTGCGCAGATTATGCTTTCATTTAAGTTTTTATAATTAATAATTATAAATAAATAAAGTATATAATATGTATAATGTAA
>VJMY01000618.1:0-30000 GCA_009869795.1 Neelides sp. FZ-2019 | reverse complement strand
GCTGCACTCCCAAGCAACACGACTCTACGGACGAGACGCACCGCACCACATAGCCATCGTACGGGCCTAGCACCCTCCATGGGCAATGGCCCCGTTCAAGAGGGACTTGGACGGCACACAGGCACGGGCAATGTCTCGTCCCAAACGCCACATTTCAAAACGTCCGTGGGACGCCAGATTCAGCGCTGGGCTCTTCCCTTTTCGCTCGCCGTTACTAAGGGAATCCTTGTTAGTTTCTTTTCCTCCGCTTATTAATATGCTTAAATTAGGCGGGTAATCTCGCCTGATCTGAGGTCGTAAGTATGACATATATATAATATTATTATTATTATATGAGAATACAACAAAACTCTATTTTAAGACAGTATTTTTACATGCCTGTCTTATTGTGAATTAAATTCAACAAAGTCATTATTATATATAATAACCATGTGAAACATCAACTCACACTAGAGACATTGTATCAAATCTGACCAAGCTATGAAACTCGGCGATGAGTCCAAAGGCTACAAAAACATTTTACATCTTCACAATGCATAAATGTATAAAGCCAATGGCACTTTTGCTTTTGTATTTTCATCCGACCCTCAGACAGACGTGGCCTAAAATTTACTAAAGGCCGCCATTTGCGTTCGAAATGTCGGTGTTCATGTGTCCTGCAGTTCACACGTCTGCACGCAGTTAGCTGCGTTCTTCATCGACCCACGAGCCGAGTGATCCACCACTCGAGGTTGATTTTTTTCTTTTGTTTTATAAAATTTCAAAACTTTGCTTTTAAGCGATCACACCCTCTATAAGGCCATATATAACAACAATATTACTATTATTATTATTATTAGCCGAATATTGAAATGAGGGTTCATAGTCGAGAGGTTTGAAAGAGAGTTGGGCGAAAGACTTTAAAGCTATGTTTTTCAAGCTACCCACATTGAAATGCTACTTTGTATCATACATTTACGTATTGACAGGTTTCGCATCCTCTCTTTCGCTCTTTACAACTATGGCGTACGTGGGCACAATGGCCCTCGTACAGTGGATAACAACTGCTTCAACATATATATATATAGTCCATAGTGTTGTTCACATAATGAATCATCACAGAACAAGGGGACACACACATACACGAAGAAGCAGAGTAACCACTAGTGGACAGCATACAAGAGTCTCATGTATTTACTAACTCAATGCCGTGCCTGTTGTTTTTTTGGTTCGGTAAAGCTTTTCATTCTTATTCCCTTGCTTAGCACAAATACAATTTCTTATATTTTTGCAAACTAAGGGCAGCATAGCAATCCCGAAAGATGTGCTCGCCTTATATATAAGTAAATTCTTCTTTCGCTCAACATCATCATCATCAGCTCTTTCAATGGTAAGAAACCATTTGGTCACAAGAGCCATAATAAAACAAGAGCTACTCGAAAACTCAGGTTAGAAACTTTTGCTTCAAACCAAAACTCGGCCTTGTAAAGCCTTTCAATCTTCATAGTATCCATGGCGCGGATATTTACAAAGGAACAAGTTATACTTTACGTCTCTCATACACCGAAGCATAAAGAAACTTTGCTGTGATGCTTTACATACATCTCAAGACACGCACTTACTCAAAATAACAAATCTTGAATACAAAGCGTCTTGAGAGCTTTTGCATTTTGCAAACTTTTGGCATTTAGCGCACAAAATACTCAAACAATAAAATGGTTCTAACCCGACTCGTCGTATGACTATCAAGCATTTAAACCTTTTAGTTTGGAAACCTCACGCTAATTGAAATCGAATTTACAGACAATAGCGCTCGAGTTAAACTACAGAAGAGCGAAGAATCATGTAAAAACGTATCAAGTGGGCTTGGCTATAAAGTATACTGCGCTTATTTCCTTCAAGCATAAAAACAGCTACACATAATCACAAGATGTTAAACATCTTACATTTAGGAACTGTAGTTACTGAAGAAAAAATTGAAGGAAAAGTGAAAAACCCATTTCTATCCGTCTCGTGCTTATTTACTAGACTAATAACATTTGAGTTTTTCTTTTTCCATGAATATCCCAAAATGCTAAGTTGGACCAACGAAAATTTCACCAACTAATACTGAAAGTTAAACATGTAGAAGAAATACTTTTCACTTGTCGATAAACTTGGGGCCTCTACAAACTCTTTAATCTTCATATAATAAATGAGGAACATTCCTAGATTTTAAAGCATAGTCTTGGAAAATTTTGTACTATCCCAACCAACGAGCTTTGATCAAAAGTGGTCGGTGTCCTTTACCTCCTTTTCAATTTCCTATCCATACACCAAGGGAAAATGTAATGCTTGTGCGGATGGTTGCAGAGAGCCAAACGAGGTCTCCTTTTTTGCTTCTATACCCAATGCAAAAGAACATCATTTCTCGTACTCAATTTCTTTCAGTACGTTATACATTTCATTCCCTGGTTGGCCTTACAAGAAGAAATGAAAGTTCTCGCTACTCAAACCAAACATACTATCTTGCTAAATGTAAATTCTACTTTCAATTCCACCGAAGACCCTCGAGAAAACACGACTTTATCTAATTTTCATTTCAGAGATTATGTGATGTTTCTTTCTTATCCTCAATACATTCAAACTCTCAGTTTGCTTCACATGGGGACTTTTCGTATTTTACATGCCTTTCATTTTTATATTAACTTATTTCTTTCAAGCATCTATCTACCAAGAGAAATTCAACGATCAGTCGACTCCTTTTCATTTTCTATATTGAACATAGAAATTTATTCTACAATATCTTCCCCTTTAAAACCCAGTTTCATTTGTGTAAACGTGTCAATAATATTAGTGTATTTCATATGGATTCTACCGCGAGATTAATATATAAATTCACATTAATTTCTCTATGAAAATTTCAAAATTCTAATTATATCATATTATTGTTTTGCTCCCATGGAAGTTAGTTTAATAAATACAATTTAATTTTTTTTCTTTCAAATCTTTATTACCTAAAATAATATATCATTGTATTCGTTCTATATTTTAGAATCGATTAATGTTTTTCTTGTTGGTTAGTCTCCTTATATCCATGAAGATTAGATTTTTTCTTTTATATGACTTGGTAATTGTGGATTTCAACCTACATCTACAGTGAAATTCTCCCATTAGCACACCATAAAAAATTGAACATGTTTATTCTAGTTCAAATATTAGGAGCAAGATGAAAACCCTAGGTACCACACCCAGTACATTAATCAAACTTTACTTTATGAATTCTATCCCCTAGCTATCCTTTGCAAGCTCAAAGAGTCTTTCAAGTCTTCATGGAACATACATAAATGTATTTTCAATCTCCCATCCCCATAAAACAAGAGGAAATGCAATGCTTGTAAGGATAGTTGTGGAGAGCCAAACTCAACCTCGCGGTTGATCTTAGGCTTCTAAATGCAAACCACTTCTCCGTTCTCTGAATACTTCATACAATTCATATTCCTGATATTCCGCGCAGAAAATGAGGGGTTTTGGGTACCTCAGCTAAACATTTCATGAATACTTAGCCTTTTGATTTTTGTTGAATCCAAGATTCCCTCCAGACTAGATCATACTTTGCCTACTTTTCATTTGGAATAAACTTTACAACTTGATGAATAAACATGGAAAGAAATCCAATACTGAGTGTTCAAATGCCCTGTTCTCGAATTCTTATAACTAAGGGTAGCCATTTGGACGTAGGGTCACTGAATATAATGGACATTAATTTTTATTTCATCCACTGGAATCTAAACATAAGCCGTTATTTCCTCATAGATCCTATATAGTCATAATAGAAATGCAAAATTTATTTAACTCAATGATCAATAAAATTGAACGGCTCATGTTCCCCTTACCTGTTCTCCAAACTTATAGATTAAGTTAGGTTAGGTTAGGTTATGGTCCCGTTTTCCAAATTTCTGTTTTCCAAATTTCTACATTAACCTAACCTAACCTAACCTAATCTACAAGTTTGTTTGGTTCTTCTCAGAGTTCCAGTGTCAGCTGCCTTACATGAGCCGAATTGAACAATTTTCATTCCGTTGAAATAAAACAAAAAAGATTCGTTACGCTGGAACTGGTTTCAAATTAATATTGTTATTTCAAATGGAATCTGTTAAATTTTCTATTTGGGTGAGATGGGAGAAAATTATAAAGCAAATGCGTTCAAATGGGAAATGAATCTCCTCTTGCCTCATCTCAAGAGAGGGAAAGAGATATTCTTAATTTTAGCTAGAGTATAAAAAAAATTATTTATTTAATACTACAGAAGGAAGTTCCTTTGTTTTTGTGCTGCTATCCATTTACAAAATGATATAAAAACAATTTATTTATAAAAGTTATTTAAAATAATAAATATATACCTACAAAACAAGGTAATAAAGAATGAAAATATGACAAGATATTTATTTTCAAAACATGGAGAAAATATAATTAAAAAAGTCCTCGTACATTTATTCATAACTAAATCAGTTGAAATTCTAATTACTTTATTTATTATTATTTTTTAAATTTTGATGGACGACAACGTCAACTTTTATCGTTTTTGGCTTATTAAATCTCTTTTGCCTTTTTGGCAGAAGAGCTCAAATCCAACGTGATATTATTGAGGTATTTCTATTTGGAATCTCACTGTATCTCAAGTTCATCGAGATAGTCGAGGTATTTGCTAATTGTCTCATTTAAACGATGGAGAAAATCTCGCATTCATTGACGGGGCAAAAGGAAAATTGTCGAGGACGCGAACGAGTTGAAAAGAAGTTAATTTTGGAACCCTTAAATTCCGCATTGCTCTTCGCAATCCGATCAATGAACTTTCCTCTCTTTTTCAACACTTCTTTCCTCAACCTTTCTTATCCTCTCCACGAAGAAATTTAACCGAAAGTTATTCGGCCACAAGATGTAAACTTTTCCTCATTTTGTGCACTGGAAGAAGCCGAATGGTTTTTGTTCCACGTCGCTTGGTTTTCTCTCCTTTCCTTTTGACGTCCATATTGGAAGTTGAACCTTTTCCAGGACCTGACCGGCCGATCCTCAACTTCTCCTTTCCTTTAACTCGCTTAAATACTACACTTAAGGTAAATTAACTTCCTTAATTCCATTTATAAACCACTAATTAAATGGCCCATTTAATTATTCACTTAATTAAATATCCGGGCATCAGAATTTTAATTTTTATTCAGTTTTTCATATTCTTGAGAATATCTTCTTGAAGGATTTATATAATTATTGCCCTTATGATTTGTCCATATACCAAAGGATTTTAAACGTACAATTTTAACTTTAACATGGATAATTAATTATAATTTATGCCTAAAACATTAACGCGTGATGGTCATTGCTGGGTGCGGTTCAAGTTGGAATTTCCACCGCGTGCCGGAGAATATGTGAATGAATATTAGATGTGATGATGTAACATTTTGGAAATTGTTTTTCAGCCATGGCTCCTCCAGTTTACGCCGATTTGGGCAAATCCTGCCGGGACATTTTCTCCAAGGGATATCATTTCGGATTCTTCAAGCTCGACCTCAAGTCCTCGACCTGCAATGGAGTTGACATCTCGTCAGGAGGAACTCACACCTTCGAGGAAGGAAAGGTCTTTGGAAATCTCGAGACCAAATACAAAGTTCCACAATATGGTAAATTAAGCGACATTTTATAATTACAACTTAACTTTTTGTAATTTATGAAATTATTTAACAATTAAGATTATTAATTATTTAATAGAATGTATCAGTTGTGTTTAATTATTATAATTCCTAGGATTGACATTCACGGAGAAATGGAATACTTCGAATGTATTAGCGACAGAGATCAGCTGCGAAGACAAGATCTGTCCCGGAGCCAAAGTTGCCCTTGAGACGCTCTTCAATCCAGACAATGGGTAATTTTAAATAAATTGAGTTTTCCTAAATAAATATTCAATTGATTTAACTAATTATCATTACAAGTAATGACATTTGATTGTATAATTAATTTAAATGTGATTTAATCAATCAATTAATTAATAATTTTTTTGGCAATTGTAGTAAGAAGAGTGGTAAGGTTAAGGGGCAATACAAGTCATGCAACGCGACTGTTGAGAAGAGTCTCGACATGGGAGACGACGCCCCGCTTGGAGCCAACGGCTCCATCGTCCTCGCCTACCAAGGTTGGCTCGGCGGATACCAAATGGCATACGACACCCAGGAAGGGAAAATCACCAAGAACAATTTTGCTTTTGGATACAACGCTGGGGACTTCCAGCTTCACACTTCCATGTATACTTTCAAATCCAACTATTAGTGAATTGTATTTGTTTAAAAAATTTTCAATGGGCTTTTCCATAATTGGTTAATTACCATTTGTGATTAAAATGATTCGTGGGAATTTAATTAAAAGGATTTATTTGTTTAATTTAATATTTTAAATTAAATTATTTAATTGGAGTGAAATTGATTGTGTTATTTGGTTTTTAAAGCGATAACGGAGAAGTTTTCAACGGCAGTTTGTACCACAAAGTTTCAAACAGACTTGAAACTGGAGTTCAACTCGCCTGGACAGCAGGAAAAGAAAATTCCGCAAGTTTTGCAATGGGAGCTAAGTGAGTCAACTTCAATTTTAAGTTTTAATTATTTATTATATTCCATTTTAGAATTAATAAATAAGATTTAATTTTTTTCTAATTAGATCATTAAATAAATACTGTTTTTGTGTTTTTTAGGTACTTGTTGGATTCGATGACTGCTTTGAGGGCGAAAGTTAACAATAAAAGTCAGCTTGGATTCGGATTCGAGCAAAAGATCCGCGATGGTAAAATCTTTTTTTTAATAAAATCATTTAATCCTGTTTAATTTAATAATATTTGTTTAATAATTAATAATTTTGGAAATTGAGTAGAATTATATATTTAAATAGATTTAACTAATGAGAGTTTTGAATTCTAGGTGTTACCCTCACACTCTCGACGTTCATTGACGGGAAAAACTTTAAGGCTGGCGGGCACAAAGTTGGAATTGCTCTTGAACTCGAGCCTTAAAAGACATTGAGAGATTTTAAAAGTCGAGCCGTAGCGGTGAGGCGAGAAAATATAAAATAGAAAGTTGAAAAACCGCAGTTCCCTGTCCTAGAGAATTTCAAATGTCTTTTATCTCCTCCACAATTTATTAGACTCTTCCTCTTGTTGATTCATTAATAAAATGTTAGTTCAAGTACAAAATGCCACTGTTCTTTCATTTAATCATACAATTCTAATTAATTTTATTGTAAGTTGCCAGTTGCAATTCCAATTTAAGTAAAATCATAATTTCGGCCTAAAAATTTCTTCTCAATGCGTTTCAACAACTTTCATATAACATGCATTTAAATAATCTAGTTTAAATAGAAATGTATATTTAAAATGTCAAGTAAATTGACAACCTAATAACCACTTGGTATATCATTAAAGCAGACATTAAAGCCAAGGTTTGTATGCTTTACTCAAAAAAACATTTATAAATTAAGTCGAAATATTTTTTTATTTGAATAATATATATATATTGGTCAACAACATATAAAATTGCATAAGAAGGTTCATCTTGATTAAAGAATTGTTTTCAGCACGGTGTTGAAGTCTACGACGTAAATGAGGAGTTTGGCCATGAAAGTCAACGGTTCGCATCTGAAGGAATAACAGTCGTCCAAATTGTAAGCCCTCGCGAATCTTTTCACAACTCGATTATTTTGCGGAATGGAATCGACAAATCTGGAATAAAATTAAAATAATAATTAGTTTAATTTCAGTTTATTAAAATAAGAACTTGCCAATTCTAGAAAAACATTTATTTTTAAAAATTTATTTATTTAATTGGAAAATTTAAAAATTAAATAAACGTCGTATTTATATAATAAATATTTAAATATCTTAAAAATAAAATTGAGTTTACCGTTGACCCCAATTCCCCATGCCAGATCTCCTCACGTTGTCGCCCAATTGACAAGCGATTTTCTCCACGCAATTGTCTGAGTCCAAAATTCCTCGTCCTTCGAAAATCTCCATCATTTTGGCTTGTTGATTAGGCGAGAGGCTTCTGGCTTGGAGACTTCGTCGCTGCAAAGGAGCTGTGAGGATGATGATTCCAAATGAGACGAACAATCCAGCGGCCGAGATGTAAAAAATGAATTCTTTTATCTTGAATCCCCCGCCACCGCTCAACCAGGTTTTACCCGTGCCAACAACGGCGTTTTCTGTTGGCGTCTTCTTCGCATAAACGTCTTCGTAGATTCCTTTGGCTTGGTGAATCCCAGGATTCCGAGAATTCCAACTAGTGGAGTTAGAAGTTTGGGAAGTTCCATAAGACTCCGCGTTTAATGTTTTCAAATACAAAATTCCGAAAATGGTCAAAATGGCACTTGACTTTGACAATCTCATGATGCACAAAAACCCGAATTCTCAAAGTCACTTTGAATGAATGAACTTAAATGAAAAAACAGAACTGTTTTTATAGTAAAGTTGTATTTAGGTTGCTCAATCAGCTCCATTTCGGTCTCCTTTGCCCCTCGCGTTTTTCGAGCTAATGACAAGTTTCGCACTTCGTCTTTTATTTGCACAACTTTAAGAATCTTCATTTGTAAGAATATTCATATTTGAATTTGTATCTTTTAATCTATAAGAATCTTCACACTCGTTCATTTATAATGCTTTAGCTAAGGATAATCATAAACTAGTCAAGAAGATCCCATTCAAACGTTCATATGCGACCAAATGCATTTGGACAAACTGTATCAAAAAGGAGGAAAAGTTAAGTTCGGAACATCAATGGACTTTGTTGACTTTCGCATTTCCCCATGAGATCTTTGACGTTCTTGGTCAAACGAGAGTTTGAAGAAAGTTCAAATCCGTTCTATTTTCTTAGTCAAAGAAAAGCTTGGAAAATTTAGTTAAATTTAATTAAAAAATTTGTTTTTAAAATTTCAAATAATTCATATGAAATTCAAATTCATTGACGTATTTTTGAGTAATTTTATCATCATGTCTCTAAAGCATGAGTTATATTTTCCCTTTTGATTGATAGTATAATTTTAATATAGTAATATATTACAGAACAAAGTGATTTGCTATACCAGATGGTATTCATTACACGAGTTCAAAGCTGTCTCCTGACTTTAATTTTTTAAATTTTTGAGTTGTCTCTTTATTATAAAAGAACATAGCATATAACAAGTGTGAAACAACGTGTGTTGAATTGAATTAGTCATAAAGTCTCATAAGAATTTATTCGCAGTATCAACATTCCACTTATTGCTATTTCAAAAACTTAAAGTCTTTAGGAAATATTCAGATAAAAATGATAAAAAGAATTAAACCCTAAACTAGTACACAACGCAATGCAAAGCTTCCCATATATTGTTGTAATTTTAGTTATTTGTCTTCATTAATAACGTTGAAAACACGAAGTTTTTCTTTTACAATATCATTTTAGCCAATTAAAATTATTTTAGATAAACCCTTTGAGTATTTATAATTGACAATGAATCCATTTGTAAAATATTTGCAAATAATAAAAGTATATTTTAATCAAATGATATGCCTACGAGTAGTACGAAATTAACCAAATCCCAAAAGATAAAAAGTCCAATCTGTTTTTATGTACGTCTTTCTACGAGTTGACGTCGAACCTCAGGATGAGTTTCCTTTAGGGAATTGAATTAACCATACGAGTTAAAATATAAAAATACTTCTGCTATAATTCCAATATCCAAATTGACAAATTTCCAATTGATATTTTTGTGTGTTGAGTCGTTGAACGAATGGTGATTTCCGATTTCCTATTCCTTCCCATGCATTTTAATCGATACATTTCATTTGAACTCGTAGAGTTGATTTTTTATAATGAACTTTCTAAAAATTGGCTTGTATGTATTTTGGTCGCATGGACGTAGGTGTTCTTACACCTCTCCTTATATTTTATGTTTATTCTATATAGCTAAGCTAAACATAAGCTTGAACTAAAAAGGCCAAATGATAAAACCAATACAACGACGTGCAAACCCAACGCATTTAAGTAACCTATATGACGCTTATATGATTGAATATAGCAAATGAACTTGATAGTTTCTATTTAAATATTCTCTATGAATGATACATGTGAATGAATTACGTGTGTGGATGATCGACTTGAATGTGTGATTCATATGAATGATGCCAATATTAAGTGTCTCTCTTATCTTCCATGGAGTTTGATAATGAAAAAAGGGCGATAAGGAGAACTGGAGTTAATTAGCCAAGGAAGAACATTTCATTTTATAATATTGAATTCTTTACTCCGCCCATTGGAATTCCTACATTCGATTTCAAGAGCAACTTGGGTGTGATTTTGGGTTTAATGCTTTCACTTCCATATTTACAATTTTGATCTTTTCGATCCAATTTTGATCTTTCAAGATTCAAAAATGAGTTTCCTTGCTCATCATTTCCTTCCTTTCCTTCTTGTCCTCCTTGGGATTTTCTCAACGTGTCGAGGAGATTTTGCTGCAGATGTCAAAGATACAACGAATTTAAGGTAAAATATTTTTATTTACATACTTAAGTGATCATTTTCTTAAATAAATAATAATTTAGTGTAGTTTGGCTAGCTAGTATAATTAGAAAAATGTTGTTTATAAAAGTGATTCATTATGATTCTTACAATTAAGTGCTCAAGTGCAAATACCTAATTGTGCCCATTTGCGCATAAAGTGATGAATCATTTAATGAGCATCAAGAAGAAAGTTTAATTGCATAAATTAGATTTTGTCTTTGTTGGTTTAATTGAGTATTTATTTCTTTAATTGAAATAGTTTGGGAGTTTTCATTGGGATCGTGGTGGGAGTTCTTTTGGGGCTCATTGCTCTCATTGTCCTCACTTGCTTCATTTGCACTTGCTGCTGTTTCAAAAAGAAAGACGACTTTAAGAGCAAAAAAGGTAAACGAATTACAAAATTAACCTAAATTAAAACAAGTTAAATTATTTATTTACAAAACGCAAGAATAATTTATAGTTAATTCCAATTCAACTTTAATTTTAATTGGAGTTTATTATATATGCCAAGATTTTGTTAACAGAAATAACTATTTAATACCTAATAATAATAATTCTTTGTTAATTAAAAGTTGAATCGAAAAGTCGGATTTTGCGATCGAACTTGTCGAATCATAGCAGCAGCGCACATAATTACAGCACCGGACTCGAGTCTCCGCTTCCCCAGTACGTTGGCTATGAGCTTGAAGATGTCCCGCGACCTTTTGCCCTCCAACCGCCGCCGCCTGGGAAAACACGCGAGATCCCTTATGCCAAACCTGTCGTGGCTCCCGGAGGAATTCTCAAAAACACCCAAGGACTTCCAATCAACACAAATCCAATGATCCACGATTACCAAGGAAGGAAAATCCCACCGGCAGTTCCACCAAAACCCGCCTATACTCGCAATTATCCACAACGTAAGGAAACCCAATCAAGCTAGTTACAATTAACTTACTATTAGTTAATAATATCAAATTATAAAATATTAAATCAGTCTTGAATGTTGCACATAGGCGATTGGGTGAAAATTATAACTAAAATATTTATTTAAATGTGATTTTAATTTAATAATTAAAAAATGTTTTGATTGTTATTTTAGAAGCTGCATGGGAAGAAGTGAACAAACGATTGAAAAAGGATTTCATTGATGACCCGAGGAATCCGCCGCTGCCTGATTATTAGGAAGCGGAAGAAAAAGTATTACAACGTCCTTTAATGAACTTATTGCTTTAAACTCAGAATCAAATTTATTTTCAAGTATTAACTTTACTTAACTTTGTAATTTCTAACAATTTGTAATGAACTACTTATGAAAATCTATCGAATTCCCAAATGATATTTTATGCTACATAGTACATGCTTTTAATTACCCAAGTCAAAACTTAATGAACAATACGAATGAAAATGGTATTTAAAAGAATGAACGATTAGAGAAATCTAATTTAATTATAATGTTAATAACGTAAAACTCACCTCTCTAGAATATTTCATTAATGGTAATTCTATAATAATTTTTTGCAAAATAAATTTGCAAAATGTAATTTTCTATTACAAATGAATTTATAGCAAATGATATTAAAATAATTAATAAAGGTAAATATAATTGATAATTAATAGCGTATTTAAATAAACAATTAATTTTGTCACTGTATTTTAACATGTAATCAAATACTTAATATTTATTAAAATAAATATACAATTTATATTTGGTTATTTTTTTTAGATTTTGTGCTATTTTCATTATTCATCATTTTGCCTTTCCCATTTCCTTCATAAGGAAAGGAATCGCGTAAAGCTCAACTGGAATATTTCATTCATAACATTATTTAATATACAACTCATTCCATTTTCCCCACAAACTTCCAAATACAAAAAAGCTTTAAATTATCCTTAGATAATATAAGCGACTTTCCATTAAAAATAAATGCGAATATCCATTTATTTTTATATTAATGGATTTAGAAAAATGGGAATAGTTTTGAGAAGCAGAACATAAATAGTGGATTTATTATGAAGACCTTCGTTCTAAATGACATTTATGAGAAAAGGACCATAAAAATGGGATTTTGGCATGTGTGGGTTTGAAGGTCAACTCACCCCAGACACCTGAGAAAATTCATCTTTTTCATCCAGCGACGTGGAAACGACGCCAGACAACACATAAAACAATTTTGCTAATTCAGACGAAGAGATGAAAAATATATAGAAGATCAACTGGCAGAAATCCCTTTCCTATAACTTATTTTACTTACACTCGAGGACAATTAGAAGATTCAAATCTTGATCAAATTATATAAAAAGAATCTCCTTACTTTCATCATTTCCCCGAAACATCTTTTTTACACCTTTGTGCTTCACCAACGGAAACGGACGAAATGTTACGTTAGAAGATAGATATAGTAATGAGTAATTAACTTGTCAAGAACAACAATGCTCAAATTGTAGTTTTTCTATGCAATTTGGTTTTTAAATATTTGAGATTTACGTCTTAATGTTTGTTTAATTTTAATGTTTATTTACATTGTTTACTTGCTACAAATGCATTTTGCAAACTTTACACGTTTTGGTGTCAATTAGCTTAAAAGTTAATTAAAGCTTAAAAGCTAATTAAGCTTGATAATATTCAATATAGAAATAATCTTTAAATGGAATTGATATTCAATGAGTTTCTTTCTACTTAATTGTAATGAATGGTTTGACATGTAAATACGCAGTTTAAAGAATCGTACAACAGAACTAAAAATATTGACATCTTGAAAGCAAAAAATCCTTAGCATAAATTGAATTTGAGAAAAAATGTGTCTTTTCGTAATGCGAAGGGTAAATGTGTGTTTTTCAATTGGTTCAAATTCATTTCCCCATCCAGATGAAAGATTTATCGTTCTTTTGTGATATTTCTATTCTATGAGTTAAATACAATTTTCGCTTCAAGTCAAGTGACACTTAAATGGCTCATAGACAATTCACCTGCTAAATTTTTATCCGCTTTTTCGCACAGTTAATTCCAGAATAATAAATTACAGTTTTCTCTATTTGCTCAATGTCTATGTCTCAAATGTATGTTGGTCAAATGTCCAATACACACCTAAAAAAACTTTTTTATGTTTTAACCTTTTATACATTTCTTATATTTATTATAAAAAATAAAATAAAAATAAAGACAAAGTTGGCATATGAATGAATGAACAGTAAAATGCTATAAATATTAATTTCAATAATTCAACGCACAAAATATTGGAAAATTTAAATTAATTGTAGTTAGCAATGTACACTAAAAGCTATTTTGAGTTTAAAGTCAATGTAACGTGTCTTGTTGTATTATTGACTTTGTTGTGTCATTTTTGTGGTTGAGAAAATTGAGCATTGTTATGTTATGCATATAGGAGATATAAGGAAGCGATGAAAGTTTTTTGAAAGGCACATGGGTTGACCTACCTATTGGGAGATAATGAATTCCCATGCAGAGCAGGCCATTGGATTTAGGGGGCGAAGACTATGCTCTTTTTATTTATTGTTGTCAAACAGCTTTGGAAACTCACAGGTGAACCCAACGCGAACCAAATCCTCATCTCATTCTCATCTCGACTCTCGTGATTCACAAACAAACACGCCAACGTCAAGATTTTTATTCTCTCTTTTTAAGATATTGAGTTATAGTTGGCTTGAATTTCAAGACAGATTTTAAATTAATTGTTAAATTCAGTTTTTGAATTAATTTTTTGAATTACTTAGTTTTCTGGCTGTGTTGAAAAAGTCTTGTGTTTATGCGGTTGAGACTCAAATTACACTGTTCACTTTGGTGCATTAAGAGACGCGGAATGAGATAAATAAAACATCATAAAAGAGAAATTGGTATTTATAAGACATCAATAAAAAGTCTCAAGATTGCAACACGTTTTGCAGAAGCACGTTCTGGATATTTGAAATCTAGAGGTAAAATTATTTATTTACAATTTATTTATTTGCAATATTACTTATCTCTAGCAATTTATATTGTCAGAATGCAAAATAGGATGGCGTTCGTTTTAAAATTAGATTTATATACGTTAATAGCTTATAGCCGTTGTAAAATTATTATTTATTTCATTTTAAATAATTTCATTAGAAACTTGTTCAGGTTAAGTTAAAGTAAAGTACTGACATATTATGTGTGAATCATTATTAGATTCAATATATTTTGAATTAACGAATCTCACAAACTCACACAATTTAACTATATTTATCTTTTAATGGTAAAAATTTAAAATTAAACATTTCTAAATTACAATTTGTATTCAGCAATTCGGCATGCGGTTCTCCATTCTCATGCTAAAATTTGACAACTCAACTTATTTCCAATTACCCATTACATTGCATTGCATCATGTTTTTTATCTGGTTAAATAAAGTCAATATTATCAGGAAACATTAAAATGCAAAGTTTGATTCATCCAGAGTTCACTAACACTTAACAAATACACAATCTCCCAAAAACTCAAAGAAAGAATTCAAATCTCATAATATTAATTTGAATTTTATATTTTTTCCAAATGCCAATTTTGAAACGGTAAAAATAAATTTCCTACTTTTTGAATCTGAATACATCACATCAAAACTATTTAACAAATATTTTAAGAACCAGTTGCTAAACTTTGATAATTTACCTCAAACATGATTAAAACTTATTATTATTAAAATGATTTTAAATCGGTAAAATTTAAAAAAAATTATAAACATGTTATAAAATATTATATATAACTTGGTATTTATTATAAATAAGTGCAACGAAAATGGTTTTTCGGCCATGAGATCGTTTTGCGAATTATGGCAAATCTCTCGACTCATCCTCGTCGCAATAAATGAGAGAATAATGGCTTTCGGGATATTGGATATATGCAAGTTCAGCTTATTAGCATTTCTATCTCATTCTATTTATTCCAATGGATCCAATGTCTGTGAGGTTCAAGTGTATTGGAGTGTCGGAATCACGGTCCATGTCTTTCATTCAACTTCATCTCTTCCATTCGGCAGGAGGTTTAGAAATCCAATTAACCACGGATGAATTCCCTATCTCTTCCCACTCTCTCCATTTTCATACTCGCATTCACAACTCATCCTACAATCCTCATACTATCATGCTATTCTTTTATCGCGAAAAATCTCAATATACTACACACCTTTTATTTTTAATCTAATACCTATATTATTTACTATAAGCTAATAAAACTAAAAAATAAGTAGAAATATATAGGAATTCATACACTTATTACCTGACTAGGTAGGTTCTTATATGTAAAGATAAATATATATATAGTTTAGGAATATATATAAAACAGTACCTAATATATATTACATTACACATGGTCAACACATGAAGGGTAATTTGCTTATATAAGGCAATGTGTGAGTGTGTGAGTATTAAGAGCAGGAGAGGCGAACTGACATTGGTGAATTTGGTAGATGTGAAAGATTTCCAATTTGGGATTCAACCTTGGTCCTCACTCAAGTCCTAAATTTCATCCTTCTCTGGAACATCCAAATGACGAACAAATTCTAAGAATTTTAACACGCTCCTTGCTCCACGCTCTGTGCATTCTACTAATGTATTGTATTCAAGCTCAAACCACCTGGAACTAAGTATATTTAACCAGCTATTAATTACAATTTTATAGCTTGAATTGAAGTTATTTGCTGCTATGATTTGATGCTAAATGTAAAATTTTAATGTGAACTGTTCATCATAATTATACATTGCTGAAAAATGTAATGTTTAATGTTAACTTTATATGTGTAAATGTTATAATTAAATAAAGGTGAACAGTTGAGAATTAAAAGGTGTATTTTGCTAGGAAACCGAATGAGAATTATTTTAAAAAATTTCACTGTTTTTCCGCGAAGACTTCCCATGAATATTTTGATCTTTAATTGTTTTGTTTCTCCTTTTAAGGCAATTAAAAAATGCTTGATTTTTCCTAGGAGACAATTTGTTCCGCATGAGGATGAACCTCATTTTCAAATTCATTCAATAACTTTTCTTTCATTTTCTAATTTGGCCTTTTATATAAAAACGTTAGGTGAATAGCGGAATTGAATGGGAGAGAATAGAGATGACTTTTCTTTGTTTGTCATTCATGACAATCAAATGACTTTTTGCGACGCACGTCGTTCGTTGGCATAATTTCCATTTCATTTGGAGCAACGAGGAGGAAAAAAGAAAAGTGTGAAAACGAGCGTTGATGACCAGAACGACAAATTAGCCCAAATCCCACACTTTTCTAAACAAAAATCCCTGTACATTTCCGGTCAAAATGGGAAATGCGTTCACTTGTTTGTTGGATTTTGACAGATTTATTTCAACATTTATTCTTATCTGATTTTTTGGTTTATTTTATTTGTTCGCTTTCTATGTTTAATTAGCTTTATGCGCTTTAAATATTATTAATTGTTCTCCTTATTACTTCTTCCTAAATTATTATATGTACATTGTTGAAAAAAGTTTTTATGAGATTTGGATTTAGAAAATTAATTCACTTTCAATCTTAAGAACTCAAATTCTATTTTAAAAAATTAAAACGAGATGAAAATGCCAAGAAGTTTGTGAATTTTAACTTTCAAATCAATTAATTTTCTATTTTGTATTAAATTACTTCTCAATTTTTTATAGATAATTTTCATTATTTATAAAGAGCATTTTAATCAAATCATTCCTCCAATTCTCGTTCTCGACATAATTACCTCATTACAATGATATATAAAAGAAATGAAAAAAATTAATTGAATGCATGGAGATGACTTATAAATTCCAAAAAAAATTATAAATTGCAATAAGGTGAATGTCACAAGGAAAATTTTCCAATGTCATCACATTGACCAAAAATGAAAGTTAAAAAGGGAATCGTGTCGTTAGTTAATTTCTCCTCACGAAGTCCTTTTGATTCTTATAGAAATTTGATTCTTTTAGAAAAAATGGGCCGACTGTCCAAAGAAGCGACGCTGGGATGTCTGAAAACCAATTTGCTCACAATTTTGACCGTGTCGGGCGTCGGTGCGGGAATCGCCTTAGGATTCATCCTTCGCTCCACTAAAGAGGATTGGAGTCCCAGAGAAGCCATGTATGTCAAGTTCGTTGGGGATTTGTTTCTCCGGATGTTGAAATGTCTCATTTTGCCGCTGATCGTTTCCTCCCTCATCACGGCCATCGGATCCCTGGATTTGAGTTTATCGGGGAAGATCGGCGGACGAGCCATTGTGTATTATTTGGGAACGACGGTGTTTGCTGTCGTCCTTGGCATCGTCCTCGTCACGGCCATTCGCCCTGGCCATGGAAGCGACAGATCGCTGAATAACACAGAAATCACGTCAAGAAACATCACGACTGAAGATACACTCATGGATCTTGTCAGGTTAAGATTAATTAATTATTTTATGAGGGTAAGGTGATAAATTTTAAAAAATGCTATCTAGCGGGTTTGAGAGAAAGAGAATTGTAGTTCATAAATTCATAAAAGCGCTTTAGAGATGGAACTGGCTAATTTCGCATAATACCCTCTGAAATTAAAATTTAACTTTGCATTATAAACAATCGGTTTAAAATCGAATGTTACATATAAAATTAAAATATATTTTTTTAAAAATTTTTGAGTAATAAATAATAATTTTTTGTTGCAGGAATATGTTTCCACCAAATCTCATTCAAGCCTCAATGTATCAAGTAAAAAGATATTTAATATCAAAATAACCTTGAATTATTAATTAATAATTATTAAGCAGCTAAAAATTAAACTTTCAATTTTGTTACAGTACCAGACGAAGATTATTTATCCGGGAAAAGACGGTAAAAAATTAATTAATAAATTATACATTAACATTAATGGCACCGATTATTAAGTATCGGAAAAGAATAAATTCTATACAATGATTATTCTTATAATTAATTGTTATTCTTCTTAATAAAAGACATTGACAAGAAAGATTGGAAGATGAAAGGGGGATTTGAAGACGGGACGAACATCATCGGCCTTGTCGTTTTCTCTGCAATTCTCGGGATCACGTTAAGTAAAATGAAGGAACCTGGAAGGCCGCTTTTAATTTTCTTCACCTCGCTCTCTGAGGCCATGATGATCATTACTAATTGGGTTGTTTGGTAATTCAATTTATATTAAACATTTATTAAAATTTATAAAAACTAAAAATAATCTAATTCTTTTTTAATTCTTAAATACAATTTACCTATTTAAATTTAGTTTAATTAAAATTTGTTCAATCCTTTTTGTTGAATTCCTTTTTCTCTCTCAGGTTATCGCCCATTGGTATTTGCTTTCTCGTTGCTGGACAATTGTTGGAAGAACGGGACTTGGCCGGAGTATTTTCCAAATTGGGAATGTATTTCCTCACCGTCGTCATTGGACTCGCAATTCACGGGTTTATCGTCCTTCCGCTCATTTACTCAGTGGTAACTCGAACAATGCCATTTAGATTTGTTCTCAATATGGCACAAGCCCTTGCCACAGCATTTGGCACATCTTCAAGGTTAGAACAATTCTTAAGATCCTTTAGCAATATCCTCTGCTTTAGTATTTATTTTTTTTGCTGGTCATTATAAATTACCAGTTTATTAGTTACAATATTAGTCTTATTGAGTCTTATATTTATATTAGTAATTAATCAAGGAATTTAACAATTAAAGTTTTTATGCACAAATTGTTTATTTTTCATTTATTCGTTTAAGTTCTGCAACTTTGCCCGTGACGATCAAATGTCTCGAAGAAAACAACAAAGTTGACAAAAGAGTCTCCCGTTTTGTCCTTCCCATTGGCGCAACGATCAACATGGATGGAACGGCGCTGTACGAAGCCGTCGCTGCTATTTTCATTGCACAAATTGTCGGCGTCCCGCTAAATTTGGGTTCAATTGCTGCTATTAGGTTGAAAAATTAAAATTAACTAATTTAAAAATAACATAAGTTTAAACAGGATCCACAAAGATTAAATAACTGCTATTGATTGTATCAAGAAAAAATAAATTATTTACATATAATTTTTGTTTAATTAGTATCACATCAACTGCTGCAAGCATTGGAGCTGCAGGAATCCCGCAAGCTGGTCTTGTCACCATGGTCATGGTTTTAAATACAATTGGACTTCCAGCGGAATACGTTTCCTACATTTTACCTGTTGATTGGCTTTTGTAAGTTTAGAAAGTTTAACTGAAAATTTAATTGTCTATTATTTTGCTTTAATATATAATTTTAATCATATCCAAATTAATTGTTAAATGTCTTAATTAATTGAATTAATTATTTAATATCTTAATTAATTACAAAAATTAATTTAATTAAATTAATTTTTTTAATATTTAGGGATCGATTTCGTACGGCCATTAACGTCTTGGGAGATTCATTTGGTGCTGGAATTGTTGACAAGCTTAGCAGAGCGGAACTTGAGAAAATTCCACACGAAGACGAAGTTGAGAGATTTGGTTCAGAAAATACTCTCACACTAAACAATTCCTCCATTTCTTTTGGGCGGGGAGAGAAAAGCGAAGAGCTGGAGCTTTCTGGCCCGCAACTCACCCATTTGCATCTGCAAAATCAAAACAGCCGCATTTAATTAGAATTAATAATTTGACCAATTTATTGTTTTTTATATAACGCTTCTTTGTGAAATTTAAAAGTTGTTGTTCCATCAAATCAAACAAAATTACAATAATTAAACAATAAGAGAAAAATGTTAAAAAAACAATTTTAATAAAAATTTAAACACTTTTTTTAAACAGAGTAGACCTATTTTATTGCATTGCATTTTGAACTAATTTTTAATAAAATCAAAATTAGATGCTTGCATCTGAAGGATCAGAGTTGAGAGGGTTGACTTAATACAAAAAGAATACTCCGGTACATTTCTTTTATCTTATTTACTTTATCTATCTCATTTACATTTACACTTGCTAGTAAAAAAGAATGAAAACAAAGTCAATAGAAGGATTTGAATATAATGTAAAGTAGAACAAGAAATCCCACATGGTACAATTAAATTCCAATTTACAACGGAATGAACGGATACTCGAGATTTAATTCTCCAATGGTCTCATTTCAATTTTACCATGAAGAATTTCCATCGTTGGACCTCTGACTGCTAAGTATGTCTCGCATTCACATTCCCATTGTATTTATTTTGGAGTGAGAAATGGAAACGTGATTTCAGTGGAGTCCAAGAGGATCTTTGAATTTCTTATATAAACCAACCAATTCAATCGAGCTCGGATATGCTTTGCCGTATTCACCAAATGGAAATGCTAATCCGCCTTTTGCTTCTCCTTCGCACTCTTTCACCTTCATTCTTCATTCCAAGTTTAAATCACTGACGAATCACACTAAATAAAATAAATTCTAAATAAATCAAAATCAACTTTATGTTAATTAAATTAGTTTTAAGTTATAATAAATAATTAGTATCAATAATATATATTTTTCTACTAAGTCATGTTCCCATAAAACAACAATTTTAATAAACAAAAGTGAGATAAATAATTAATTTTGAAAAGGATGAGACCGACGGTTCGTTCGTTTGAGAATTATCTTTTCGAGGCAGTTGCTCAACTTCCTCCAATGGCTCCAACAACGATGACGACCAACTCTTGGATCCCAACGTCTCGCCTCACATTGGAAAATTCCTCAAGTGATGAATTTATATTGAATTTTTCCTGGTCAATCATCATAAGTTGCTTTCTTTTTCTCGTCATTTTAACTCTCGTCATTGTTGTGGCTCTTGTAAGTTGATTTTTAGCTTCTTTAATTAAATTACTATTTAGTTTAGCATAGAACCTTCTAATAATAACTATAAATTGACCATTTTATTAACTATGAAAAAGTTAAAAATGCATTTAATTGAATCAAGTGTCATAATTGAATTAACTTTTAATTATTTATCAAATTGTATTGTATTTTAATTTTAGAGCCTTGGTCTTTACATGCGAAGAGTTGAATTCGAACGCGTCCAAGCTCGACTTTTGCCGGTTTACAGTTTTTCCAAGGGCGAAGACGACGAGTGGAACGTGTTAATGGAAAACGAAGAGAAGGACGACGAGAGGAATGAAAAAGTTCCGCGTGTTTATTCCATGCCGTAAAGAATATAGTGAGTGTTCGTGACATGTTCATGACTTTTTAAGTGTCAATAATTAAAGACTTGTAAATTGAAAAATATGTATTTTATTCAATTTTATGAATTGATCCACTTGTGAAAGTATTCTGCAGTATTTAAACTAATTAATATTAAATCAATTTAATAAATTGTAAATGTCTTCTTCATTAAATACCTAATCTGCTCTTAAAAAGTCTTTGGTTGAGAGCTATTGTACATTTATAATTAAAATTGTATTATGTATATGAATATTATATAATAAACAGTATTCTTTTTTATTGTATTATTGCGTTATTGAGTACTTTGATATTTACGAGTTAAAATTAAAAGCTGAGAGATTATTTATCCAATATTTAAAATAAAGTTGCAAAATCTCGGTTGTTTAAATTGCATTCTATACATAAACAAGATCATACACTGAATTTAACTAGGTATACCTAGTTAAATTCTAATTCTAATTATAAAATTCTAATTAGTAATTTACATTTTCTATTTATATGAAAATTTTATAACAATTAAATTATCCAACAATTAACAAATAGACTAAAATGAATACCTAATTAACTAAATACTTAGAGAGTCAGATAAAGTTAAAAGAAAAGTTAAATAGGAAATTCATACAATTTGTACAAAATATTTTTAATCTTTAATTTTTAAGAATGTATCTTCTTGTAATTGTAATTCATAAATTAAATGTATTTAATTGTATTTATTTTAATTGTATTTAACTCAAGTTGACAAAAGGGGTATTTTTAAATTCTAACTTCATTGAAGTAAATCCTGCTTGTGTTTTTCGGAATTTCCCTTAAACTCCTGTTGTTGAGTTTTTCTTTGATTCTCGCCTCCTCTTGAATAACGTGCTCGATGCCGAAACTGCTAATGATGATGTTGATGACTGTGATGAGAAATATTTGCATTGTGATGATGTTGTTGAGGAAATCCGCTCGTCTCTGCTGCGCCGTCTTGTTGATATTCACGGATCCTAAAGTAAGGATACAAAGCCCCACGGTGACCTGCGAATAAAAAGGAAAACAATTAATCAACATTGTAAATCTCATTTAAATCTCACTTATAATTCTCTTTTGAATAAATTATCAATTTAATTTCTATTAATATATCAACAAATATAAAACAGACATACATTTTTATTAGTGAGCGTTTTACAGAGCTTTTCTATTAAAGCTTTTAAAAATGCCGAGCTGTGGGATTTTTGCAAAAATATTGTAAAAATGAAACAAATTTTCTATTTCAACTTCCTCTTTTGATTTTTCATGTAATTCAAATGCAAATTCATCGTACAAGTTCACTTTTAGGAATTATTTTATTTGTGAATCTTTTTCATTGTTTGAAATTCAGATTCAGATCTGTGGATTTATGAACAATGAGCTTTTGGCTCGTTAAAGATTTCTTAATTATTCCTCACTCATTTACTATGTACATAACTTAAAATGGAAATTGGACAATTCCCATTGTTAAATTCTTTGAGCTATTATCATTTAGTAGGATTAAAAGACATTTTATACAAAAACACATTAAGAATAAATGATGAAAGTTAATAGCTAAATTATAATTCAAATTAAGATCAAAGGGAGTCACAACAAGGAAAATCTTAATAATGTTATTTACATATTAAACACTTTTACTATTAGCTATAGATACAAACATTAGCTATTTTTGCCATTAAACTTAATAGCCTTCTTGGTCGCTATCTTATAAGTTTAATAAAAGTTTATTCAAGCTATAATTAAAATAATAATTATTGAATTATTAAATAAATATTAAGGGTTGCAAACTATTTATTTAACTAGATAAGTAATTTATTTTTATTAAGTTATTTTAATTTATTGATAACTATTCGAGTCAAGTCTCAATGAGTTTAAATGGAGTTTAAACGGAATTTAAACGTAATTTATCCATAAGGATTAAAAGGTTGATGGTATGAGTAGAAGTTTGGTTGGTACTGAGTTGGGAGCGGATTGGACAAATGCTGCGGCTGCTGCTGGGACTGTTGGGCCGTTTGCGGAAAAATGATGTCCGGGTCAATGTTGACGGCAAAGGTCGGGTCAAAGGACGCGATCATGATGTTGATGAAGGTGATCAATATGGCCGCGTACATTTGCCCATGGTTGAATGCATGGGCCGACCACATGTTGTCCTCAACGTGGAGCCGAGCGTCTCGGAGCAAGTTGACCGACAAGGCCAGCAATCCGCTAATCACCTGAAAGCCCGGGAAGTTCATTTATAAACTCTCCTAGTTAATTAGCCTTTAACGCTAACAAATTAACGTTCACACGACACTTTTAGCAATGAAAAGCTATTCGGACACAGGCTGGCATTTTCAAATTACTATAAACATCAGCGGCGGCATTTTTCAAAATTAGCAAAATTATAAAAAATCTCCAATAAATATAAATAAGTAAAAAATTGTTCCTAATTGAAAACACACTAAATAAAATGTGCAGAAAAAATAAAGTTAAACTTTATTCATCAAGAATCGCTCCAATGCAATCATTTATTCATGATTTTAGAGGAGATAAATTAGTTTCTTATTTCTCTCCTGATTAAATAAGAATGCTCGAAATGAATCAATAAAAAATATCCAAGTGGACGCGCCACACGAAATCCCCCTTTTCAAACTCAATAAAGCCCATCTAAATAACATCTGAATTACAAGAGAAAATGAGGGCAGTGGGAAATCAATATTTTCTTATCAAATGTCATTCCCTTTTTATATTCATAAACTCAATTCAACTCAAATTCCATAAAAGTATTAATTCCTTTTTAATCCAACTTCTTCATAACTATCAGATTCATAATATCCCATTTTACTATTCTCGTTATATATCATATTTCCATTGCATAAGTGCATAAAGGTATGTATAAAGTATATAAATTAAATAAATCATCATATAAATTATACAGCGGATAACAAAGCTGAAAGAATAAAAAAAAAGTTTTCCAAAATATTGATTGTTCCATTGAACAAATAATGATTTAAATATTTAGGAATCCTTTGATGGCTTTTGAACCTTGGAGATTTGGGAAATCGGGATCTTAATGTTTTTCGGATTGTTCGGTCCTTGCGTTCATTGGCCTTTGAGTTGGCCTATTTAATTCCTTCTAATAAATGATAAATGTTCATTCAAGGATTATGGTTTTACTCTCCAGGGTTAACAACCCGCCTTTCTTAATTTACCTCGCCCGATCTTTTGTATCGTGGTGTTTATGAAACTTGGGGATTTTGACCTCACAGCCTTTCCCATGTATTCTCCCATATACCAAGAAGGATCTTTAATGAGTCACGCAAGATTCCGGACCAAATTGCACAACGAGGACACAGACGGACATAACAGTCTTTACTTATACTTAACAGTAAACATGGAGTGATTAAATGCTCTTTTATGTTTTTAGTCCTAATGGATATCTTAATAGTTATATATAATAATCTTATAGTTTTATATATATATGTAATTCTTATAATAGTTAAGTAAAAGTCATATGCAAGTGAAAATGAAATTTCTCGAGTTATGTTGGGAAAATGACGAAGCATAAAAAAGCTTAAAGTTCCTTTATAAGCAATTAGCAGAGTGAAAGTTTCACACATGTTATTTTTATATTTAAAGTTGAATATCCTATTAAAAGTCAATCTCTATTTAACCTAGTTTTAAACATTAAAGAACAAGTTTTACTATAAAAATCACAATAATACATGTTAATTATTTGAAAGTTCAATAAAAGTTTAAAGTTATTAGCGAATTGAAAGTTAAATAAAATTAAGTAATTTAGTTTGACTTCAATTTGACAATTAAGAAATGTTCAAAATGATGTAAATTTTATGAAAATGAAGATAGCTTTGATATGAAATTAATTTACGTTGAATTGAATGATCATTGAATTATCATTAATGAGTTTAATGAATAGAGATTGACTTATTGAGTTTGTGATGATGTCATATTGGTAAACACTGACTCACCTGTAAGATGATCGAGATTGAGATAAGTGTGATCATGAGGGCGTAGAAGGGATGTTTGTCGCCCGCCTGAAGAACGTATTTCAGCTGTGAGGCATTGGCCGTCAGAAGAGCAATATCCAACATGCCCTGGGCGATCGTCTTTTTCGTCGCATAGCGATTCACGTTAAGTGGTTTTTGCTAAAAAAAATTCAAATTATTCAAAATTAAGTAAAATTTTGTATAGACCTACATTAAAATAATGCATGTACGTCTGTATTTACTTTGTATCATAAAGACACTTAAAACATGAACATTTAAACAGTTAGGTAATAGTTAAATATTTAATTACTCAATTGCTAATTAAATTAAACCCAGTTAATAAATGCAAGATTTTTTAAATTGCACAATGAAAATATTTACCTGTTCGGCAGGATAAGGTTCAACTTCAGTCATTTTTGTATTAAAAGCGTCCTTAAGTCTTGAGAGCACTAGACGTGATTTTTTCACATTAAATAATTCCAAGATAAAGATGGAGTTAGTCAAAAACAAATAAGCTGATCAGAGTTGCGAAAAAGATATTTAAAATCCGGAACGTGCGAAAACTAAAGTTAAAAGATAAAAGCTAAAGAATTTACTCTGAAGAGACCGAGAGACGATCTAAGAATAAAATTCTCTCTTCTTGTCTGTTGAGAGAAGCTGAGATTTTCGTATGTTTATAATAGGCTTGTGGGTGGAAGCAGCAGGGAACTCCTCCGTGACGACGAATCCCTCACTCTCCTTTAAAACAGCCGAAACTCCAACACTGGTTTTTTCTTTTTTTTAACTCACTGACTGACAACGAGGAGCTTATATAAGATATATAACTATACAATGTTTAGCTATTTAGTTTAGCTTTGGCTATACATTATATCGTACACTGTATGCTCAAGGTTATTTTTTCTTCCGCTCCACCACCCAATTTCCCTTTTATAAAAAAATAATAATATGAAACAATAAATGGATTAAACAGTGATGAATTGGATCACTGATGATGGGCCGTGTGGAGTGTTTGAATGTTGCTAAGGGAGTGAGGAGAAGTCGACCAAGTTTTCACACGGAGTGAGACGGAAAGTTCAACGCTTGGCCTCTTTGTTCCCCTTTTAAACGCATGGCATATCGAAAGCCATTCGACGGCTGTCAAACATTCATAAATGCATTCATATGGGAAATGTCAATAAAAAAGCATTTTCCTTTTCCATAGAAATCCGTGGTTACGAAGTTCATAATACGAACTTGTCAATAACATTCCTATAATGTACATGCATTACCTACTGCATTACTTTTACTGTCACTACTACAGCACTCTCAGCAATTACTCTATATTTTAAATGCATAAATTATCATATAATGGATTATCTTATTTTCTATCTTATTATCATAAATTGCGTTATTTTCTTTAAGGTAATATTGTAAAATTGTAGTAAAGTTAAAAGATAAATCCACACCTAACAAATAGAATGCACAGAAAATGTCTCAATTTGATATTCATGTGATAAAGCGCTTGAGAAATGATGAGTAAATTGAGAAAAAATATTAGTTAGATAAAGTTAGAATGGAATTTATATGCGAAGGTTTGAATAATAGAGGATAGTGGGACAATGTCAAGTTTATTTGTTCATTAACTAATTAAAATTACAAAATGCAGTCATATTGTTAAATAGTAAGGATGAACTACATTGCTCATAATCGTAATATACCGTAAAGTATTAATTTAAGGTTATTACGAATTGCAAAATATCGTAATGAGGAAAGTTTAAATTTAATATTAAATTAACATGCATGCATACAACGCATTGAATTTAAAACTAATAATTAAAAAATTACAAATGATCACAATTAGAAATGGGCTTAGATGACTTAACCTTTAACTTCTTTAACCAATATGAAAAGTTCATGTAATTTATTACGATTCCTTTAGTGTTAGGAAGGAAACAGGGGCAATTAAAACTTTTGAACTAACTTAAGAGGATAAGAGCTGAGCCGCTGGAGTCTTTCCCTTTGTGCATTTCTTCATTTTCTCGTTTCCTTTACCCTGAAGGAGTTTCTCCGCTTCATCTCCGTATGCTTTCTCTTCGGTCCTTGTCAGCTTACTTCCGCTTACAATAAATTCTTCTTCGTCTCCTCACTTGTTCGTTTCAATTCGCTCTCCTTCGCTCGCGGTACTTAACAGGGTAAGTCAATTTGTTATTTTTTAACTTTTTCTCAAATAAAATCTTTAACGAACGATACAAAGGACTAATCATTAACGTATACCTAATTCACTTTTAAACCTTTACATTCGAAATAAAAAATATTTACTGTGTTACTTAATAATGTAATTATTATGATTTTTAACTAGAATCCTCCTAATTTGATTAAGTTTATATTGATTAGTTCTTGTCGATACTCAATACGTTCCTGTTCCTGCATGTCATAAAGTGCCCCAATATAAAGGAGATAGTTTGTTATCAATAGAAGCATCATTATAATCAGCATAATATTTTTATAAATACTAAGACGAATATTTTCCCAATGCAATTATGTGAATAGATATTTGAGTATTTGTAAAGTATTTTTCAATTTTATTCTTTTCAGATGGAGGAAAAGAATAATCTGGAGAACAAGGATAAGAATCTCAAGAAGTTGATTCGAATGGTCCAGGACTATTTGAAGGAAGAGCTGAAAAGCAGGGAAATGTCCGAGCTTCCAACAAATCCCATCGTCATAAAAGCAATTTCAACTCTCAAGGCTGAAGACTTTCATCTCTCTGAATGTTTGGAGGAAATCAAAGCTCACAAAGCTCCCGTGTCATACATCACGGTCTTCAGAGGCACCGGGATGAATGTGAACATCATGGTTCTTCATCCAGGCTGTACGATTCCTCTTCATGATCATCCAAACATGTTTGGGATTCTTAAGGTTCATTAATTAAATAAGTTACATTAATATTACATTAAATATTAATTACACCCATTCAAAATATTAATAAATTCATTCCTTATTAACTTGAAAGCGTTAGCCAACTAAAAACGGAAAAATAAGACTAACATTGTACATTTTGCATTTTTCTGAAGTTAAAAATTAAATTCTTTTCAATTCATTTAGGTCTATTTAGGGAAAGAGTCAAGGAAAGAGCCTGAAGCAAAGAGACAGAAAGAATCCTTTGTTCGACTTTGTCCCATTCCTCCGCCTGCTTCGTACTTCGTGGATCATGTTACTTATAAAGGATCAGTTTAATTTTTAGGATCTTATTGCTATTCATTATAACACAACTTTCTTATAATTACTTATATATTCTTATTTAATACTACAACTATTTTTTTACATATCATATTGCTATTCATTCCTTATACCTAATACGTTTTGATTAAAAAGCTCAAAATTTGTCCAATCTAATTATAATATTTAGCTTGTAAAAATTGAATAAATGATATGAGAACTTTGAATCATTTTGCCAATAATCATAGAGTATTATTCATACATTACTTTCATTTAAAAAACTGTATACATTGCACACATTAGCATTAGTTTCTTTTTGAGCAATTAGAGATTAAAGCTCCTCAATAAAGATGAGATGACTTAGGACGTGATAAAAAGGATGATAACCTTTGACGTGAATTTCCAAATTGCTCAGTATTGAGCAATCCAAGCTTAGCATTAAACTTCATTTTCTCTTCTATTTATTTGCATGTAAAGCTCATAAGTTTCTAATTATTTCCTAATTGACGAAATACATCAAAAACTTAGCATATATTTAAACAATTTCATAATGTACAGAATTCACTTTTAATATATATGTTTTATTACTTTACAGCACTTTACAGTATATTTTGTCTATACTAAATAGCTTGGCATTTTGGAGGTTATTTAGCAAAGGTCATTACCAAAGACTTTTCAGTACGACATTGGACAGACGACTGGAAAGTCCAATCATGGGAAAATCCAATTCATTAATATTCTCCTTTGTTATTCTGATTGGAATTATTCAAATATCCGAAATTCGGGGACTTCTTGAGCATCTGTGTAATATAGATCCGCCCAAGATCTTTAGTGGTTCTCAATTAAACTACAATTGTACGCCCGTTGACGGCTCCTGTGCCTTATTTTACCAAAATGCCTCGGCCACCTTCCAAAATTTAATTTCTTCAAACTTGAACGCCGATAATAGTTCGGATATCAAATTAAACACAGTAATTTTCTCATAAAATTAAAATCGCTTCATGTATTTCATTAATATATTTTAAAGTCAGATTGGAAATATTCAGATAGATTAAATTGGAAATACTTTTAATTTAATACATAATTTAATTTTTTCCTTATCAGCCTGATCTTTTGAATAAATATGGTTACGCTACGACGACGGTTCAAGTAACAACAGACGATGGATTTATCTTGAC
>VJMY01000617.1:0-43249 GCA_009869795.1 Neelides sp. FZ-2019 | reverse complement strand
CATGAGTCAAATGGGATTTTTTTCCTTTTTTGCTTACATTTGCATTTAACGTCTTTCTTGTCTTGTTTCTTCTGGTTTGGTTCGCTCTGGTTTCATCGGCGGGGGTGTTGGAGATCGACTTTGCGAATCTCAAAACTGAGAATGAGAATTGAGAATCTTGAGAATCCCGGTCGGTTGTGTGTGTTTGGTTAGGGGAGACGATGAAGGAATTTGGGCGGATGAGATAAACAGCTTCCGAGTTCAATTTACACATTTACATTTCCATTACAGATACGCTGAGGTGGGTTTTGGGCTGGTGAAGCTGATTCAACTCTAATGGCTCCCCTAAGGTCTGTTCCAAGATCACGTGTGAATTTTTTTTTTCTCTCTCTCTCTCTCTCTCTCTCTCTCACCGGAATGTGCGTGGACTTAAAGGTTCAATTGGAGATAAATCGGGAAAATGAGAGCGAGGAGATCGCGACGCGCTTTCAATTTCTCAGGGAGGCGGAGAGGAAATGATGCTCGTCCAGATGCTCATGAAACTCAAGTCCACTCGGTTCCGGAAATCTGAGAACTTAAGCTGGCTGTTTACTCAAGGAAACCCTCATGTACCCAATAAATATAGCAGAACTTAGCAGAGCTTTTACTTTATCAAAAAGATCCGTTTACTTCCGCTTTCTCAAATATTTGAAGAGGTTTAATTTTAAATCGCGCCGCAACTATGCAGGTAACTTACACTAACTACAAATGTAACAACTAACAATTAGCAATAATTAGGAAAATTGGTTCTTCAAATGTTAATTGCTTCTGCAAGGTCAAACACAATTAATTTCCTTAGCTTTTTTACAATCACTTTTTATTACAGTGGAATATTTCATTCTTAACAATCTCTTGTTTAGTTAATAATACAATTTTTGAGAATTGTTTCTTTTTTATGTATTTTGATTACTTGATTTCTTATTGTTTAGTTGATTAAATATAATAGAGTGCCCATCTAGTTAAGGAATTGATAAACCTTGTATGAAATGGTTAAAAGATTTAATCATTTATTGCGCATTCCTCATCATAAAATGTTATTGGAGTCCATTCAAGGCATAGTTCATTCAATTCATTCTTGGAAAGTATTTCTCGTGTAAATATTTCTGAAAATCTATCAAGTTCTTTCATTGTAATTTGAACAAATAATAATTCTTAACGATAATTAATAATGTGAGCATTGAACTCCAAATACTAAAATTTCTATCCTTTATATTACAATTTTTGTGTATTAAAATTATGATTAAAATTTAACATAAGTTTGCTAAAATAAAATTGTATAAGGTATTTATTGCCTAATTATATTAAATAGGTACACAAACGATAATTTAACAATCTGTTAAATCTATAAATTAAATTTATTAAAAATAGACGTTAAACCAATTATGTAAAATAATAAGCTGAACGACTTAACTGTCCATTATGTAAATTAATACTTTTCAAAAATTTCAACGTTCGAGATATTTTTTAATCCAGCGCTTGATTGACTCGACATTTATTTGAACAGACATAATAGCAATTGTATTCGACAAGAATAGTGTCAAATTAATTAATTATTTTAAAATGAAATGTGAGAAAGTCGCAATTTTTTATTTGAACCAAGTAATTGAATAAGTTCCGAATTGAAAGTTCTTTTTTTACCTAATAAAGAATCCTCGTTCAACAAAAGCAGCCTTCTGTCGTAGACGCGTCGTGAAGTTTGTGAAGCACTTGGAGTGATTGTTCTCTTTCTTAAATTTCCTCTTTAGGGAAATACAATGAAACAAGTCAACTACACACAGGTCGAATATGAAGTGTTGAAGAATATGTTTGCGAAATCCTGTGGCAACCAAAGTGCCGTCAGTTAAATATTTAAAGGGAAATGTTAACTCCCGAGGTGCGGGGCAGATGAGAGATGCTGGTACGTGAACCAAAGGGATTCTTATTTACTTCCCGTCCAATGTGAGTCCTATGTGATCCTGCGAGGAGGAATGAGCTCAGCCCCAAGCCCGAACGAGGAAGAGATTCGGGAGACCCGGTGCGAACCGAAGCACTGGACCGCGTGCGGTCTTCCCAGATAACCCCAAATATTTCTCAATCCAAAAAGAAACCAAACGTTTGTCCCCAAAAAAACTTCGCTCACAACAGAGAAAGTGTATCAAAAAGTTAAGGAATTTCTCCTTCAGTATTTATACACACATATTTATTATGTAAGATGCTCAAAGTTTCACTTTTTCCCGTCCATTCCCCACACATAGGGAGAAGTCAATCCACCTTTTCCTTTTTATCTCCGCTTCGATTCCGTGAAGAATTACTTTCTTTTCCAACAACGTAAGTTCCGCACTAGGACGATTCGTTTGTGCTTTCCAATACTTTTAATGTTCGACCCAATCACTTTTTAATGCAAACTCTGCACAATTTCCTCTTATTCAAATAGCGATAAGTTCAATCCATGAGCTAACTTTTGAATTTCCTATTCCATATCCCATGCATATGTAGGAATAGTTAAAAATTGAACAAAACCTGCATGGATGTCGATATCTGAATATTATTCGAATAATGTTATGAGCTTGTTAGTTGTGCAATTTTATAAAACAACCTTTATTAGTCATTTTACATTAAAAGGAACGATCTTTAATCGTGGAAAATGGAGATGATTGTGTTGGTTGAAATGCGTGATGGGAAATAGGGAGTTAAGAGCTTTCCATTAGGGAAGTTAAACTGAATATAATATACATACAATTTTATGAGTATTATGAGTCAAGAATTCATACATAACTTCCTATGAGGGTTAGAATTGTAATTGTTCTTGGAATTGGAACATTATAAAAGAATGTATTGTGTGTTATATCTTTTTAACTCTGTATATTTTCAAGTCTTTCATTTACTATAAAGCAATTTGGTAAAATTATACTAATTTTGTCATTTGTTGGTTAAAGTGAATTTATGAAAATTGTTGGTTTTATTCTGACCCATTTTTGATGCAATTTAATAAATTATTTTAAGTTAAAGAGTCTTTGATGTTTAAGCATTGTAATATGTACATTTAAATTGAACTCTATTTTATTGTATAACAAAGAAATTCGAATATGATAAAATTTCCTTTGACAAAAAATGCTTCTGCTTATTATTGGTATTGCTACTTATGTATTGGTATTAGTGCTATACAAATTGTATAATGTATAAAATATAATGAATCTTATGTTATAAAAGGTGAGCCAATTAAACTATTGTCAACTTTATTTCTTACGCAATGATGACATTTTATAATCTATAAAGTCGTTAAAGATGAGACAGACAATCGAGAAAAAAGAAGGAATTGGAAAGGAAGCAAAGAGATTAAAATCAATAAAATCCTTAGAACATAAAAGAGTTCTTTGAGAATAGCTTTGGTTGGCTGGACTTCGATGTAAAGTATCTCTTAAGGATTGTGAAAAGTCTTCAAAATCTCCTACATGGGCGGTTTAGTAGGCGGAAGTCTTTGTCAGGTGCCTATGGAATATATATGGAGTAACGTATGTATTAGCTTGAATCTTTTTATGCTAAAGATATTCCAGAGAAATTATTTTATCTGGAATGAACAAAGGAAGGGGAAGAAAATTGATGAACCATTTTAAACCTATGAGAAAAGGAAGATATGAAGATACTCAGAACCAAAGTAATATTCTTACGCTGAGAATATTGCGTACAATATTATAATATGCGCGGCATTCCTCAAGGAAGGGAAAGATGAGAGAGAAAAGCGGAATTATTGAAAATAGGCTTCTTCGACATCCTCATGTCGATATTCATAAAGTCTGAAAGCTTTGACCTCACTTTGAGTCTTCCTTGATAAACTAATTTATCACTTAAAATATCGTCTGCTTTTGTCAAACGCCATTTTTTCAATAATTTTATATAGCACATTGGGAAATGATAGTTATACATAATTGCTTGCAATAATTACATAGTTACCTATCCTGTTAGTACATACAGATTTATAGTAGACATTATACTGTATACTATACTATATATTAGTTTGTTTACTATTCTGTATATATATTAAATTCTGTATATAAGATCTTATGTACTTACTTCGTCAATACGTCTGGTAATTTTGTCTAATAATTTAATTAAAGTCTGATGCTAAAAGTAAGAAAAGTCTTTATATTGTTGACTTGATGAGAAATTCTGATTTTGAATATGCCAGAAGGAAAAATATTTTTATTTATAATGGCATTTTCTTTTGAGAGGAAGGAAATTGAGTTTTGTGGAGACAAGATCTTAAAAGTTTGTTTGGTCGAGATATTTTCCAAAAATGAAAAAAATGAATAAAGAGGGGAAGAAATCTCCTCCATTGCAAAGAGCGCTGAAGATGTGCATAAAGAATGGGAAATTACAACGTGTGGACCTTCAAGTTTAGTGATATAAATTACCAGGTCTAATTCTCAGAGATAAACAAGGTTTCAGGTTTGGAATATTTCCTTTGAGGCCAATTTTTTACTCTCTCATTGTCTCTCCTGTAAGTCGTTGGGGTTTCCACTGGATCTCCTCAGAGATCTCAGCCAAAGTGAAATGAACTTTTATATGCCTCTTTGCCCGCCCTTAGATTTCTTTTTATAAGTGCCTCTACTTGGTAGAATGATGGTGTAATGAGAGAGAAGCTCCTTTATTCTTCTTGTGTATAATATAAAGGAGTCTTACATAATAGAAAGGAGCCAAAGAGATAAGTACATTCTCAATTTCTCAATTTTTATAGATAAATGTTTAGGCGATCCCAAGAGGCTCATATTCTCATCGCTCGTCTTCCCAAGTTGGAGCGGAAGGGAAAGGGACAAATGGAGCGTGTTTTCGAATTGGCATTTGATATCAAGTCAGATCAGTTCGCGATTCTGGATCCGTGCACCGAATAAAATGGAAATCCACCACAGGATTTTTCCTTTTCTTTCTCTTTTGTCTTCTCGTCAGCAGCCCACAGGACTTCTTTCCTTCTTCCATCCATCCAAATAAGTGGATTCTCTTGATTTCTTCCTTTAAGTTTGGACCGTTTTGAGTTCATCATTTTCTTAAAGTTAGTTTGAACAATCTCAATCAATTGGGTATTCCCTTGAGTTTTCCTCACGCCGTTCTCACTTCAAGTTCAGCCGCTTTGGACCAATTAGAGTAAATTGCCTGACCCTTTCTCTTCAATCAGCCCTTTTCCCTCCCCTTGATACCTAATAAATTTTTTTTCTCTTTTCTCATCACTTTCACGTCTCGTCTCGTCTACGGGTTTAGCAAAAGGAAGAATCCTATGCAATCTTTACCCTCAACCAACACATTTTCACAGAATGTTAGTAAATGAATGAAAATTCTCAATAAATATTATAATATTGCATTACATTTAGTATTATAATCTATATTTCACAATATAATTTTATTTGTATTAAATGCTACCTTAAGAAAGTGAAAAATTGTTTAATTATTAAAATAAACTTTGTGAAAAATACACCCATTTTATTAAAATAATGTTATTATTTATTAATTATTATTTAGTAAGTAGATTTGTGAGTATAAGCTTTAAGCTTAAACTACATATTTTATAAGCTTTTCGAAATTAAATCCTAGTTGAAAAAACCACTTAACTACTTTTATGAGAAATAAAAGAACTTTAAACCAAGTTCTGATATTGAGGACTTGTGGGACTTCATTTGATTAAGGGAAAATAATAAGAGAGAATTGAGAGGTTGACTCTAAACAACCACTTTATAGTCTCGTCCACGTCATGATGAGAATGAAATTTGAAAGAATGGAAATGTCTATCATCATTTAATTTCGCAATAATCCCATCTCATCAGATCTTTTATGGGTTTGATGTAATTTAGGGTCCTTGCGAATGCCAGGGGCACATTTTCATCTCTTCGCATTTAGCTCTACATATTTTACATGTATTTTCTCCTACATACTTAATATTTTCTCCTATATATTATGCACGTTGGTGTAAATGCACATTTTCCACACGCATATTCATATATGGAATATATGTTTAATATATATGCTTCAAGAGTGTTTCTCCAGGCTGATGAGATAGCTCATGGTGAATTATAGAGTCATAATGGCTTTATTTTTTAATCCCTATCTCATCTCTCTCCTGGGCTGTCGTAAAGCTGTAAAATGAGGAAATTTTAATACCACCGGCTCGGGTTATTTCTCAACAGAAAGTTCCTTGATGAGCCGTAGGTGCGCGGAAGCATTCTTAGGATTCTCCTTAAAAGCCCACCCCGCTGTTATTTTAATTTACTATAAACTATGAACCCCCTGTATGGTTCATGATGATTTACATTCATTTAAATATTTTTCTCCTCCAAACCCCTCAAGCCACCCATACATACATAAAATGAGTAAAATTGAGGATAATAAAATAACTTTCTTGTTAATGTATTACGATCCGCCTTCGCCTCTTTTTTAAATTTTTTGGTTAGAAAGTTTTTAAGAGAGAAAAAATTGAAATTCATTCGCGTGTTGCATGGAGGGATTTCTCTCTCCACATCTCCTCACTCTCGCTCACTCTCGAGCATAAATAAACAATACGGAGAGGGGAGACAGGTAAGCATTAAAAGAACGCAAAGATCTCAACTTGGCTATTTTTATTTCATTTTGAGGAAAAAGTGCAGCCATAATTTAACATTGCACGCCGGACCACTTACATGAATATTTTGCTTTTCTCTAATTAAAATAGTTATTATTCTGCTTGAATTCAATTTATATTCAATTAAAATTGCTATTAAATACATTCATTTTTTTGTAATTAGGCCTTGATTTTTCAATTTTATTCTAATAAAGTGCATCTTATAAATTATTTAAATAAATATTCTTCAATATTAGAGATATATTTTTCTCAAAATTTGAGATTCGGGTCAAAAATCTCAAAAATGCGTCATATGAGTGCCACTTTGTCACAATGCTTATAAAATAACAGGACGAATGACAAAGAATTTGAGCCTTTTTTAGTATCGAATGAAAAAGTGAGATGAAATGAGAATAGAAATTTCCGACGTGACTGGATTGGCCAAATTACTCAACTCTCCCAGTCATTCGGAATTGGAATGAGGGTTCTTGTATGTGCCGGGGCTCAATAGGATCCGCTCTGAATTGCTATTAGTGTTTTTGGCGTGAGGAGCCAATTCAACAAACTTCACTTACCATTAAAAGAGAAAACAGAACCTTTCACTCGACCGACTCAACAATCATGTTGACAAAATAAACAGCTGAGGAGGATTTCTCGTCGTCCTAATGGACGCAGAGGCACTCCAGTGCATTTTCTTCATTCATTACACGCATTTTTTCCCTCTGCGGTTTTCATCCTCTTATATTCTCTTAAGTTTGAAATTGAGATTTTAATTATATGCAGTCCGTATGCCACTGGGCACTGGAAAGGCGGAGTGAGCCACTAATTCTCATTAGTCATTAGTCATTAAGTAAGATTTATCCATAAGATGGAGATCCGAGACAGAGTTTTATGTATTTTCGTCGAAGGGGAAGAGAAGCCGGCCGGGGAGATTTATGGGCCGCTTTAACAAATGCTTCCTCATGGAAAGTTCTGGCTCTCTGAATCCATTTAATTCGTTTTGTGGCAAAAGGGGTCGAAAGAAAGAAATCAAAGTAATTTTAACTGACGTGGAAAATATCCTAAAGAGACGCCTCGGCCAACGATTCAATTTTTCACGTCCTTTTCGCCTCCTCGCTAATTCTCAATTTTGGACTATTCCACTCATTGTTTGCATTTTTGAAATTTTCTTTTAACCCTTGCTGAATCTACCGTATAAATATGTTTATTCATTTCCTTACCTATTTATATTACTGTGTTCTTTTAATCTTTTAACAATTTAGTAAAATTATTAAAATATAAAATATGCAATAATAAATGTAGTGCAAAATAGATGATTGTGCATGTTGTATTTTTGTAATATTTACATAAGGAAAGAGTAAAAAGGAAAAATTATCATTTAATTTCATTAATAGTTCTCATATCTACTTAGCTATTTCAAAATAATCAATAGTCTTTCATTAAAAATCCTTGCCTAATAAACTATTAACACAATGTTTTATCATTATAATTGATTTTTCTAAAAGCGTCTTGTCATTTCCTTTATAAAACTTCTCTGGCTTGGCAAATGTTTACTTTTAGGTTCAAGTACGAACTGGTTTACAACGTTCATTGAATGAATTGCACTCTCAATAGAGTAATTTATGATATAAACTCGAATAAGGATTGATGATACAAAAACTACACATGTGAATAAAGTAAATATTAAATGCAAGTGAAATTACGTAAAAAATTAACTAAGCAAACTTAAGAACTTGACTTTGTATACAAGCTTATAAATATTTGTATATACAAGATGTGCACTCCAAGTGTAATTTATCACATTAAGAGTCGAGGAAATGATAAATCTTGAACTCGGGATGAAACGATGCGTTAATTCATTTATTGATCTCACAATTCAATTTTCTCTCTCACACGTGGGCAGATTGACAGTGAAGAACATGTTGAGTTCCATGAAGGAGGCGAAGACCAGGAAGGCAGCATACGTGGTTAATGCGATCAACCCGACTTTCTTGTCGAGGTAAAATCGATTCGCAGCGACAACCCCGTAGAACAAAAAGAGCGAGGCCAAGAGGATAATAGCCGAATACTCCAACCCTCCCGACTTGATCTGAATGTAATTAAATTCTTCGTTTGCAATTATGGAGGAGCGGATGAGCCAAGGGAGTCCCAAGCAGATGAGGATGTCTAGAGACCCATGAAATATAATCAAATTACCCTAACCTGTCCTTATGGATATCAAAGAAGGTAGAAATGGGATTTACCAAATGTATTTGATCCAATCGAGTTGCTGATTCCCATCGTCCCAAGTCCTATATATACAAATACATAATATGAACCTAAGGTATTTTGAGGGCAAATTAGCAATTTAAAATCATTTCATCAACATCACAATCACTCTTGTATTTACAGCATTTAGAAAATGAAATTAGTGGTAAAAGCAATTAATGTTGTGGATCGGAACTTTAATTTTCAAATGAGCTTAAACTATTGTATAGCTTAAACTATAATTATACAAATAGTTTAAATATAAATACAAATAGTTCTATTGGAGTCAATTAAGGAACATCAATGAACGAAACCAACGACGAGTTAAATTGTTCTACAATATGAACTAAACAAACGTCCTTTGATGAACCATTTTGTTCATTTTCTATGTTTTAATGCATTTTAAACCTGGATTTGGTGAAATTCGGTTCTTGACCATCCCTTATTGACTCTTTCTTTCCTGATAAACATCAAATAGAAATGAGGGAAATCAGGAAATAGCTTTCACCTAATGGGCCTCGCTCTCATTAGATATTGAAAGAGGGAAAATTCAAGTTCTATTTATCTTCACTCCATGTTCTGATGGCTCATTAATTATTCTCTTTTCCGGAACCTTCCTCATCCCATCCTCAACATGATAGATGGATGGATTCAATATTAAATACAACCCGGTGTTTAGAACTCGACGTGGATAAAGGACGTGTAGAACTTGGCGTGACATTTGAGAGGTCTTAGGCTCTTAACCTTTTAACAGTATTATATCCAAAAGTAAATTTTTCTTGGCTACTATGTCATATAAAACTGATAAAACATAAAACTGCTCTATATTTCTATATAATCCTATATAATTCTATTGGAGAATAGATTGGAGAATTCAGAACTTTTTTTTGCATAAAAATAATCTTTGTATAGCGATCACATCATAGATAAAATACAAAGGAGATCAATTACAGGTATATTTATAAGTCGTCTCATATTTGATTGACACATTTACAGATAGATAAGAATTTAATATAGAAAGAAAAAGAAATTTAATAAACCTTGTCTCGCCACGATGATTGAAGAGATGGCCTAAAATAATAGACAATCATGGTTTAGTAATATAAAAGATAGAAATTGTTAAATAAAGGTTTTTCACCTCCGGTACGCTTGTTCCTATAAATAAAAAAGCAAGATTCATATACAAGTTCAAATAGTTGTTTGATTTAAGACGATTTGTTTGTTTTTTTTCTTTTTTTACCAGCTGCAATGAAGGTTAGACCCATCACGGAATCAGGTATCCGAAATGTGTATCCTAAAATGTTTAAATAAACTTTTAATAAAATACAAACTTACGGTCAAACTAACAAACTTGCGTAAGATTATAAAAATAACTTTTTAAGCCAAATGGAAAAGAAAGGAAAATTAAGAACTTATTTCAAAAATCAAAAAAGTGTAGTCTCACTTTAGAGTGGAGAGTTTTTAAGCGAGAAGGTTTATGTTATATGTTATATAACTCTTATTATAATGTGCTATATACTTAATATTATTAAGTTTATGAACTTGCGTTGAGTTTTAAACTTTGAAAATTTATGAAGTGGTTTAAGCCTCTGACGCCCATTGAGCTATTGAAAATGGTGGAGAAGGGAAAAAAAGATGTTACAAAGAAGATATTGGAAAACGTTAACAAACTCGTATTGTCATAAATCAACTCGAAAATAAATGTATATGAGTTTTCGAGATTCAAAAGTAATATTATCATGCCTGGAACTTCAAACTTTTCTCCTCTACTTATACAATAAAGATGAGTAGTTGAGTTCGAGACTAAAAAATAAGCATATCATATTGCGCATCTTTCTTTCATTGTGCAAAAAAAGGCTTTTAATATTTAGAATCCTCACTGGCTCAAAAGCAAAGGATATTTTACATATGAAGAGGATCTTTCAAGTTGAAAAATAAAACGTCAAAAATCTAAAAGCTCAGCATTTTAGATAGATTGTAGGTATACAATTTGGCTGATTGCTCCAATCCTTGCTTAAATGAAGGTATTATGAGTCTAAATAACCATTTCCCAAATTAGTTTATAATCCGAGCGAGAGAATTTAAAATGATCCATTCAATTCCAAAGCACAGGAGGATAATGAAAATAATGATGAAAAGAAGGAATTGCTTATGCAAAGAAAATTCACTCCTTGCTTCTCTTCTTATGTGTTTCCCTTTATCCTGTTGGAGTTATAAGGAGACGGAGAAAGATTTATAGCCGCTGCCCTATCGATAATTCATCTTCACATATACAGAGCTACTAAAGCATATTTCACAATACTTGCACATATTTTCATATATTTCCATATATTTTCATACTTTCTCCTCGGCTGCCCTGGAAAGGTTCTTGAGAAATCCTTGAGGGTCTTCCATAAATTTTAATTATAAAATGATCAGATAATTAAATTGGGTCAAGAATTCATTTTCAATTATGTCAAAGCCAAGATGAACATTTTGGCTAATATCCACAGAGAATTTAATTTCCACTCTGAGTTGATTTAAAGGAATAAAATGTAACGACGAAGCAAGTTTGAAGCCGCACATATTCCAATAAACGGATATTTAAGAAAAGAACATTATTCCAAACATGCGAAGAACCTCCATAATAAGTATTTATATCATGCAAGCTCACCTATGACAGTCATGAGCCACGAGACGAAGTAGGACATAGCGCCGATCCAAATGATGCACATGAAGAAGGTGAGGGGGTACCATTTTCGGAACCGGAGGTCTCGTGAGTCTGGAATTGTGATGGCAAGAGCAAACCGTGCTGGCCAGCCAAAAAACCACTCAGCCCAGGATAGGAAACTTTTCCCTCTTGGCAATTGGAACAGCCTGGAGTCGTCTGGAAAGATCAAGGAATCAAAAGTCACCTCATCCATTCAGCCTTTCCTCATATTTCACTATAATAAAGATCATCGAATATTATTGACCCGGGTCGGGCCAAAGGTCTTTTTGTCTTGATGATAAATTGAGCTTTTGGCTTCTCAGCCCTTGCACTGATAAATACAGATTGTTTTGAATACGAGAGGAATTTACTGCTCTCGAGTGGGTCATCCAAATTCTCCTAAAAGGGATTTGGCTGAGGAACATTCCAGAATTCCAATTTGGAATGCAGGGAAAACTTCAGAGTCGTTGAACCCTTGGACTTTTCTCTCGGAACAAAAAATGTCAATTCTTCCTATCAATACTCCAGTGATCCTTCTTTTCATGAATTATCAGTTTTTAAGATCCCAAGCAATTCAACGTAAACGTATAAATAATATATGGTACTTGATCATTAAGGAAGACTACAAGTCCTCGAAAGATCCTAGAGGAAATTCCTTAAAAGCAAAGGTGACACGCTTAGCCGATAGCGGACCAACAAGATTGAAATAAGAACTCTGATCACGAAGGGCAGAGAGGATTAAAGACCATGGGAAAACCAACAACAGAACATTTCCATTCACCGAAAAAACTCATCTCAAATTCATTCTCTTTATTTCAATAAAACAACTTTTTTTAATGAATATTCAATTTTCTACACTTTTAAAAGCTCGTTTACATAAAATATGAAAAAGTCAAATGAAAAATATAAATATATCTTAAATAAAATTATAAACATTTTTTTAAATGAAAAGATTGTCTTCCATTGATCAATTGATTTGAACCAAGGAATATCTAAGATAACCGAATTTAATTTTTGGACAATACTAATAACTAATGCAAAGGTATAGAATCCTGAAAATTGAAAATTGTTTTTTAAAACATGATCTTTTTATAGGACCTATTTTATGCTAAATTTTACGCTAAAATAACTAAATGGAAGATCGGATTGACAAACCTGGCAGATCTATTAAACTAATAGAAAACCTTGAACTTTTATTTCGATTCTTTCGCCAGATTCACCACTTATGTCTATATAAACACCTTGTAGCTGCGAGGAAGAGTCAAATCGGGAATTTGATCCCTGACTCTTTAAAACCTCCCTTGAGCCAAAAGTGAAAGGAAGTGAACTTGGATCTGGATTATAAATGATGAGATTCGTCCGAGGTAGAGAAATTCTCCATTCACATGGCAGTCCTCATTAAAATCCAACGTGTTTTCCCTTGTAAAGCCTATCTTCCCTTTTCATATTCAAAAGAGATCCCTGGAGAGTCAAAGATGAAACTATTGTTGTCTGAGCTCTTCCAACTGACATTCCTATCTCGCCAAACTCCGTTTTTCAACCTCCTTTATTCAAATCTGCCTATTCAAATTTTCCTTGCTCACATTTGTGCATCCGCTCTCTCATCTTTAATAAAATATATAGTTAATATACACAATCCTTAAACTCTGGCTTAATTGTAAACATTTAGCTGTTTCGTAAATTAGAATGAGAACTGCAATTCCTCCTTCTCTCAGCTAAAATGCGAACAAACGTACTAGTCGAGCTCATCGATTTTCTTGATTAATTTTGATGATCCTTGTTGGAATTAATTAAAAGTCATGATTTCTCTTCTTGAAATTAGTCAAAATGTGCCCACTTGAATAAATAATTATATGCAAAATGCTTTCACTACTTTCTCCTAAGCCAACTTCAAATCTTTATACTTACAAGCATCTATTAAGAATTATAAGAAGTAGCTCATTACATGTAAATAGTTTACACAAATTATTCATTGTGTATTCGCTTCAGGGTCTCTTTTCATTATGCATATTAAATAATATTTTCATTGCATTACTTTCATTCATTAAATCATAAATGAGTTAATTGGTTCATTTTACAAACGTAGGAATTTCATGTTAAGAAAATAAATTCACAATATAATGAATTTATAAGAATTTATACGAATTTCATATAAATTCTTATGAATTCATTGATTGAGTAGGAGTTTCTTGTTAAAGGAATCGCCATTATGTGGTTTTTGTTTGATTACCTTCGTTTTCTTCGTCCAGCTCTGATTTATGAATAGCTTGGGCGAGGAGGATCTCATCTCGCATTTCGGAAGGAAGTTCATCGCCTTCGATAATCGCGTCCTCTCTTTCGAGATGAACAGATTTCCTATTTCCATCAAAACTGAGGCTGAAACTTGGTCTTCCACTCTCCCCAATTGCCTCCCCTAAACCGGAAGATAAAGTTAACAAAAATAGGAAAAAATCTGACAAAGAATGAATTCCTTCTAAACTTGCTCAGCCTTTTGAGAAAGAAAAAAATGAAAGCACTGAGAGAATGGAGAAAAAACGTCATTTGTCATTTATAAAAAAGGCTTGAAAGCAATTTGGAGGGTTGTTGGGGTAAGGAAATGCGGAGGCACACAGTGTGCAATTTCTGCATATGTTATTTCCTCCGCTCAACTTCTTTATCTCTTCCGCTCGGTCCTGTTCTCAAGATGAAGTGAAGGTGAACTTTCCCTTTTGTCTCCCATAATGTCTAAGTTCCTTTTAAGGCTCAGCTGGCGATGAGTGGAGAGTCAAGTTGAGGAGTCAAGGACCAAAACCTCGAGACTATTGACTCCCAATTCACTTCTTTCTATTCGCTCCATCCCACTTAACTCACATCATTTCTATATAAATTCTATTATTTCTATCAATATTGGGAAAGCTCTTCTTGGTGCATTTCTGTTATAATCAAAATAATCACCAAACAAAGCATATAATCAATAATTCTATGTTTAACACTTTTACACTAAACATATAAGCAAAGAACTAACAATACTAGCTACTGATTGCTATCAGTATATACATTACTATATAACTACTTATATACTAGAGAAATACATTGTTCTCATCCATGTCATGTTTTGAATATTTATTCAAAAATTCTGTTAAAGTAGAAAGAAAAACAGCCCAATACTGGATTTTGGACTACATATTTCTTAATTAACTTAATTTACAAAAATTCATAAATATAATTCTAATTATGTAAAAAATTTTACATAAATGTAATAATTAAGTACATTTACAAAAATGTACTCGAATGTATTAAGGTACTGAAGCAGGAACATTGTCTGTATACTTAAGCATAATGAAATGTTCAAATGGGGTTAAGCAATTATGAGTTTTGCAAGTTGGCAAATATTAAATTCGTTCTTAACCTAGTAAAGGACTTCTTTCATTTTTCGAGAATTCAACTCTGGAAGCAATCTTCTCAAATTGCGCTTTCTCTTTTGTCTTATATCCAAATTTTTTCCTAATCCAGTAGACAAAGGATTCTGAGGCTCCCTTTAGTTTTTCATTTTTCCACATAGCTATATGCATAATTCTTTATTGAGTCAAATTACATTTATGAAGTAAAGTCAAATTGAAACTTCAGTCTATAGAGACTAATGTTCTAAAAAAGAAAGTTTATAATATACCTAAAATGTAGACGACATAGAGGAGCACGAGAACCAAAGTCCTCGTACCAAAAAACTTGACGATTATTTAGCACGACAATGAGGAGGACAACGGAAAAGGAGTAGAATATGCAGTCTCTGGTCAAAGGATACCAGTCGAGTTGGAGAGCCTATAAAACAATACTGCCAATATTGATAAATGTCCATTACAAAAATGGCCATTAATTTTAAAATCATATTTTTGTATGTTGATAACGTGCTAATACGCCCCCGCTAAGTTCATTTTCATAGTACAAATGTACAAGAGTAAGTAAATGTACATGAAATGTATTAAAAACTGTAAGCACGTGAGGTTTGTCTTACTTGTTTAGCTGCAAGTGCACAACATGCTCCAACGGCCAGGATATTGAACACGGCACTCCCTACTATCGTTCCGACCCCGATATCGCCTTTCGTAATAAAAGTCCCAATCACATTCGTAAATAGTTCCGGGCTCGAAGTTGCGATTGCCATGAACGTTGCTCCTGCTATGTCTGTAGGGAGCTGGAGGTCTAAAGAGAATGCAAACATATTGAAATTTATTTATCTTTGCTTAAAATTTAACTTTCTCTATTTGAATTTAATAAGGAGGATCAAAGAATTTTTAAATTGTGCAAATAAATAAAGTAAGTAAATAATTCGATATTAACTTTAGTTCTCGCGATTTATTTTACGATTAGCTTAAATTAATCTTACTTGTTTAGTTATATAATCCTCGTACCAAAAAACTTGACGATTATTTAGCACGACAATGAGGAGGACAACGGAAAAGGAGTAGAATATGCAGTCTCTGGTCAAAGGATACCAGTCGAGTTGGAGAGCCTATTAGAATTTTTAAATTGTGCAAATAAATAAAGTAAGTAAATAATTCGATATTAACTTTAGTTCTCGCGATTTATTTTACGATTAGCTTAAATTAATCTTACTTGTTTAGTTATATAATTAATAATTTAGATTATTTGAAGAAATTAAATGGAGAGATGAAGATTAATGTTAAATAATAAGTCTGAAGTAATTAAGCCTTACGCCCTTTCAAAAGGTAACTACGTAAATTTCTTATGTTTTTAACTACAAAATCACCTTCGCAAATTCTTTCAATCGAAGGAACAAAATAATCGTCACAACAAATGGCAATTGTGTAGAAGATGTATAAGGAAGCCATGAAATGAACGACAATGTATCCATTTTGACGCTCCTTCTGAGTGAAGAGATCAGGTGGGAAATCTTCGATTGTTGGGCTCGTGCAATTTACGTCCACAAAGACCAGCGGGTCTGTTGTATTGCTCCCATCAGCTCCAGCTTGCAAAAGTCTTTTCCCTAATAACATTCAAATAAAAAATAAACTTGTATATAATATTAGACAGAAATTATCTGTGTCTAAATACTTCTGTTTACATATATTAGCTAACTTTTTAATTCATCTTGCATCTACTGATTAGATATTATTCATATTAAATATTTATAGTATTTCATTTTTTTATTTCAAATAAAATTTCAAAACCAATTTAAATGATAAAGTTATTAAAGCCATTATATACATATAGTTAAAGAACCAGCTTAAAAAAATTAGTTATTTTGTCTCAAATCAATATAAATGTGTAAGTAAACTTGAAAGGTTGAGGAAAGTTTAAGCAGAACGTGCGTGCTTTGACATGTCCCTGCATTAGCTCTGTATTAAGAATCCAAATAGACTTCATTACCTTTTGTCAACAGACGATTGCGTTAAAAATGAAAGTTTGGCTATTACGAAACTTTGCTTACCTTCCTTTTCTTAGAGGAAAACATTGAAAAAAGTAAAGTTAACTAGAGCATAATAATTAATAAATGCAAAAGAGAGTTTAAAGGGGATTCGAAAGTTTTTATTATCTTGTTTTATTACCTCCAGACTTCCAGTCAAAAGACGAAGGATTTGAAGAAGGAAACGAGGAAACTTGAGACTCGAGACTCAAATAAGCAAATGTTATTCCCCAGATAAGGACGATTATGTATCTCTTGTATCTCAACTTTGGCTTCAAAATTTGATTTTTATGGCACGCAAGAAGTCTCTTATGATGATTTTCACTCCTTTCCTTCCCTCCCATCACAAAGGACTTCTCATTCATTTTTATAAGCACTTAAATAATAAACTCTTTTAATTCAATTTTCTTAAGACTTGGAAAGATTAAAAATTAATTAGAAACGACATGATTCTTTCTTCGGACCAAATGTGAGAACTTTTAGAATTGGGTAATTGCATTAAATAAAAATGAGGTTGGAGATGTAAGTAGGATCAAGCAAACAACGAGAGAAATATTAAATTCATCACGTCCTATCCAGTATTTAAGTACAGTATTTATTCTATTAATTACCTGGTCTCTAATAATTCCCGGGGGTCTGAGCTCGAGTTTTTAATAATTGGCGGGTCTCTATTAATTGCCGATATATTTCTTACTATTAATTGAAATAAAAGAGGACAGACTTAAATTCTTTGTTTATGACCAACAAAACCTTGTTTTAAAGCAAAGGAGATGATTCAGGATATGATATTTTCAATTTCCGAACTTAAATTATTTCATTGAGTGTGTATTAAATGAGAATAAAATTTTGCATTAATTGAATATTTCAATAACTGTCGGGAGTCTGAACTCGAGTTTTTAATAAATGCCGGATCAATTAATAAAATAAATACTGTATACGAATGATATCTCTTTTTTGTTAAATTAAGTAAAATACTTGGTTATGTTGCAAGTATGTTATGTATATTATACTTTATATTATACTTCACGATCACGTCACTTTATATATAAAGTAGTGGTAAAATTCACTTATAGAGCCCAACACTGAATGACAACATTTGTCCCGTGAGTTTTATCTGGTCACGAGGCTTCGACACTCGAAGATAATAAAAAATATCTTATTACTCATATGCTTGTTTGATTGGAAAAGTAGAATAAAAATGGAGTCAAATCGAAACCATTCCTCTTATGATCAATGAACAATGATAATTAATGATACAACGTACAGTTAAATAGTCACTAAATGGTTTATATTCAAAATTTTAATTAAATGCTCCCACACGTGTTCAATTCAATAAGTTTTGGAGGAGGTTTGATCAAAGTCTTTGAACATTGTTGAATTTAAATTGTCACTGTTTGGCCATTAGACCATTCGTGTAATAGCATAGCCCCAAAACCAGCATTTTATCCTTGAACTTGATGAGGAAAAAAAAGTAAGGTGATCTCGGATCTTACCTTAACAAGCTGGCAACTTGTAGAATGCATTTCACTATCTAACTATATACGAAAATATAGGAAGGTTGAAGTAAATAAGTAAAACTAGGGTATAAAACTTTTTGCATAAATAAAATTACGTTTATTTACATAAGCATTTTACCGAGATATTACATAAGTGAATGCTTAAATAAATGTTGTTATATAATGTTAACAACAATTAAAATTGTATAACCATTAATTATTCTTGATTGATTGTGTAGGAAAAATGTGTTTTTAACAAATTTCTGTGCAAGAAATTGACAACTTATGTAAATTGAAGATACAAAAATGCACATTAAAAAACCAGATAGAAAGATTTATCTATGTGGGATAACTGGGATATATAAAATTTAAACCTTTTAACAGATTACACGATAATATTTGTCAGATTTAAAATTTCAATATATGGGCAATATTATAGGCAATAAAAATGAATTATATGTTTAACAGAGTAATAATACGTACTATTTACTAAAGAGTTTTATTACTTATATTCTTATATAATACAATATTTGTTGAATGATATAAATAAAGTTTCACATATATCATTAACAGTTTTTCTTAATGCTTCGTTAAATATAATTAGGAAAAATGCATAAAAGAATATTGCATAAGACTTTTACTTATTATTTAAAGCAATAATTTAGATTAAATATGAAATGAATAAACCCATTTTATTCTAAATTATAATAAATTATTCAAAAGAAAATTAGACTTTACATTAGAACTAAAATTAATAAGATACCAACATTATACATAAAAAACATCCTGAAATTTTCACAGTAAACACAATTTCAATTGGTAATAAAAATTAATCTCAAAAATAGTTGAGGTACGAATTGAACACGTTTGATGTATTAGTACATAAATTTCTTTCTTCTTCCAAAAGAAAGGAATTTATAGAAAAAGCTCAAATTGGGTTTAAAAAGTTTGTTGGGTTAAAAGGGGTTGAATAGAAAAGGTTCGAATAAAGGGGTTTTCTAGTCGAGATGCCTAACACAAGTGGGTAGATTGACCGTGAAGAAGACATTAAGTTCGAAGAGAGATGCCATGACCAGGAACATGATGTAGAGAATGAGGGCAATAAAACCCACTTTCCGATCCAAGACGAACTTATTGCAGGCCAGGATGGAGTAGAGGACGATAAGGGCTGAGATGAGCATCATGGTCGAGTATTCCAACCCGGTTGAATTGACTTTAATGTAATCAGTTTCGGTGGTTGCCAGCATCGAGGACCGGATCAGCCAAGGAAGTCCAAGGCATATTAATATATCTAAAATGCCCCAGTTAGACCGAATCACACTTCAAAGTTCAATTCAACAATTTAAATTAGACGAACCAAATGTGTTTGAGCCAATGGAGCTGCTAAGTGCCATCGTTCCTAATCCTTTAAATATATATAATCATAAACTTCAAAATAAAGTTAACAAACATTGAATAAATAAACTTTCAGTATTGCTAAATATTTGAACGTAATTTTACAGGTTAAAATAACCTGTAAAATTACCATCTTTCTCCAAGTATTAATAATTCAAAAGCTAGTATATGATAATTATAATGTAATCTTGAATAACCTCTGCGGGCGACAATGACTGAGCTAACGACTTCTGGAACGGATGTGCCTGAAATGCAAAACAGGGAAGATGGCATTTAATGGGGAAGTCACCTTCATTCCGAGTCACTCGACTATTAAGTATTATTATTGCATTTATACACAGCAATAATTTTGTATTCTCTTACCAGCTGCAATAAAAGTAAGGCCCATGACGGAGTCGGGAATTTGAAGAGTGTGACCTTAAAAATACGAGGAATGAGAATAAGGAAAGTTAATGAATTATGCATCAAGCAGAAAAGATATTTTTTATAAAAAGCATTGGAGAAGCTCGCCACTTATGCCATCATTACTAACAAAGTTATAAATCATCCTGAAAATGATATTGTTTTACTGAATCTATATTAAATCTATACAAAATTAATATATTAATCTATATCAATATTTTTTTTACTAAACCCCTCTCTCATCCCGAGTCCTAAAATACATGAAGTAAATATACATATGCATCAAGAAATAAATTGACTCAAATACCAATGATGGTCATCATCCAGTTGACAACGTATGAGAGAACGCCGATCCACAAAATGCACATGATGAAGGTGAGGGGGTAATAGCGTTGCAAACTGTCCTTCTCGCAGTCAGGGATCGTAAACCTGAACATGAGTTTAATTGGCCATCCGATGATCCATTCGATCCACGTTTTACATCCTTGGCCTTTCGGCGGCGAACAGAGCTGGTACTCATATTCCTCCTCTTCCTCCTTCGCTGTTCGTTTAAAATAAATAAAGGGAGGAAAATCAATTATTAAATCCAATAAGAAGATTAAATGAGATTGAAGGGGAAAAACCTCGTTCCTTATTCTTTTCCATTTCCACATGAGTGTCAAGTTGAAGTTCCTTTGACAAGTCTGCGTCGTTGGTCGGATGTTCAAAGCCGAGCCCAACACTTCCGTTCCCATTCTTGAATGTTTTCCTTTCACTGCTTTCGCTTCCTTTCTCGATCTCGTAAGTTGTCTCTGATTTCCCATTGTCCAGCTTCTTCTCGAAGCTTAAAACAAGCTTCTCGGCCCCTTTCTTCAAGCTAGAGTTCTTGTACATGGCTGTTTAAGTATCAGATTTCAAATATCAATCTTCCTCATCGACTTCTCATTGTGGAAAGTATTCTTGGAAATATGTAAGTATTCTAAAATACTAAGTATTCAGCTGTATTATTACCAAGGATGTAAAAGGAATAAACCAAGACGAGAACGAGCGCCTCGTACCAATAGATCCTTTCGTCTCTCAGCACGAAGAGGAGCAAAACGACGGAGAATAAATAACAAAAGCAATCACGGCTCACCGACCACCATTCCAAAGGCACCAACTGGAAGCACACACAATTGTACACAACTTCAAAATTACAAGAAATTTCACATATTTAAGCAAATCACTTATTGCAAAATTGTTTATCCAAAAAACCAGACAAAGCAAAAGCAGCAATTTGTATTGAAAGATTATGGATATAGATTATATTATACATGAAGGGATTTTTATATACCTATTTATTATGACGAAATTCAATAATTCAATAACATTTAATTAATTAATGAATGAATTTGTATGTAAAAATTAAGAGCTTTTTGGTTGAGTGAATAAAATAATATTTTAAATTATTACATTATACTTTGATGAAAAAAAGCATTTTCTATTGAGCATACCATTCCAGCTCCAATTCCGCATAATGCCGCAACAGCTAGGATGTTAAATACTGCTGATCCGACAATTGTCCCAATTCCAATGTCTCCCCTTGTAATGAATGTTCCAATGATATTGGTAAAGAGCTCGGGCGCTGAAGTCGCAATGGCCATAAAAGTTGCTCCAGCCACATCACTTGGGATATTAAGATCTGATAGAAGAAATATTTAAATTGAACGTTCTTTGTCTTCATTTTTCACTTATTAATTTTACCTTCGCAGATCCTCTCGACTGAAGGAACAAAATAGTCATCACAGACGATTGCAAGAGCATAAAAAATGTAAATGGATACAATGAAATGAACAATGACAAATCCGTGTCTTCTTTGCCTTTGTGTGAAAAAGTCTTTGGGAAAATCGTCAATGCCTATCAAAATATTTGAGAAATATATTTTTATGATGTAAATGTAAAATATAATCCGCCTATACGTAATTGATTAAAAAAACATTAATTATTTTTTGTCATAGTTTAATGCTGATTTATCAATTAATTTGTTTATTCAATTAAGAATTTTTTATTTCAAAGTTTTTTTTAAAAACTTTTTAATGCTTAAACTAAAAATTTTCACATACCTGGCGGAGTGCAATTGACACCAGGCATTTCATTTAACACTCCTTCTTGACCATCGTAAAGCTCCTCAATTAATTCTTCTTCTTCTTCTGAATCAGTTTCTTCGTCGTCATCAATGCGAGGTTTAACTTGGGATTTTTCAACTATAAAGATTCAATAATAAATAAACAACGCTTGTTTTGTTACAAAATTAAAATAGAATCTCAACCTGCATGAGCGAAAAAAGATTCAGGGCTTTCAGTAAGATGCATTTCATCCTGCTGAGCAGCGACAGAATTAAATTGTTTAAGTTCGGCACTTAAACTAAAATAAGCAAATATAACACTCCAAATAAAAATGAGAAAATTTCTTCTAAGTTTGAAAATATTTCTTTTTGCCATGTTTAATAGGAACTAATGATTCGGTTCTGTATTTTTTTAAAAATCTTTTTACACAGTCCTTAAGCACTTAATTTTCACTGTTATTTAAAGTTTAAAATTGTAAAAAGTAAATTCATTTTAAGTTAGAATTTGTTTTAGTAAGAATTGTTAAATGAGCAATTTCTATTTTACAAATAAAAATTAAATATCACAATTTACAACTTAATATTTTTATCTTTCCTTATGATGATATACATATAACAATTTGTGATTAGATTTGAGTTAGAGGCGTTGAATAATGTACACTTTATTGGTTAATACAAAAAGGTTTAGGAAGATTTATTATTTTATTTGTGATTTATTTTCAACTCAAGTTCACTGATTTCATTGTTCAAATATAATTAACACTAAAAATTTAACTTCAACTCCAAAAAAGTTAAAAACTCTTCCGTTTTTTAAATTTAGATACTTCCAGATTTTGTCAAATGTCAAATCACTTTTGGAAACGTTTGGATATAATTTATATAAAAAATCTCGATGAAAAACTTGATTTTTGTTGAGATAAATTAATTTTGCTAACGTATATGAAATTGCGTGATTTTAAATGATAACTAAGCTTAAGCCCTAATGCCACTGTCGGTCCAATAAATAAAACTACTAAATCATAGACTTATTTACTCACGGTCAGGTTTAATATTTAATCTAAATGGAACATCCTATTTAGATACTGGTAATTGTGTTTTAAATCCCGAAATCTGCCGTTAACTAGTGTTTCCACACTTCTTTTTTTATCTCCTCTTCTTCTCATTCAAGACACTACCAAAAACCATCAACTAACATTAAGTATTGTCCTCAGTACATGTAAATATTGGATAACGCTCCTGAAAATAGAAATATTTCACTCTCACACAAGTCACATATTTAAACTTTTTTCAAAGCTTCTTATTATCTTAATTGACTTAAATTAAAGTAAGTTAAAATATTAATTTTGGACAAATCAGTAAAGTATGCGTAAATTTTACGCCGTAACATCACATAAATATGAAATAATCAATTTTATACCCACTATTGTTATTCTCTTCTTATCAGAGTTCATCCATAATAAAGTTTAATAAACCGTTAGATATAATACTAAATACAATTAGAGATTTGTACTTCTAAACAATAACAATATAACAAGTATTTAACGAATATATGGTCTAATGTTAATTCATCCATTAAAATTCTCCTTCATATTTTCAAAATACAATTAAATAAGTTAACAATTCTTATATATGTATTTTTGTGTAATAATAGTAAATATTTTGACATAAATACAAATATTTAAGCATAACTAAACTACGAATTGTTCCGCGAATCGAATACGAATCGTTTGTTTAATGAAACACGCAGAATTGTGAGAACGAGAGCAAAGTTGAGCATGAGTGGTTTTAATCATCTTTCTGTTTAAATAAACGGTGTCAATTTTCAGATATAAATTATAATGCAAAGTTTAAAGCATCCAATTAAAATAATTGCCACGCACTCTTCCAAAAGATTCCTTTGAGATTGATTGTCATAAAATTTTTGCATTTTCAAAATTCAATTATCACTATTTTGGGGTGGAGTGAAAATAGTTAACATAAATTTAAGGTTAAAAATAAGAAGTTAATACCTATGTAAAACTTTGATTCTATTGATTCACGTAGAGGATTTTATTTGCATAAAAGTTTTTTAATCTTTCAATACGAACTCACTTATGTAAATAACAACAGATTTATCGTCATGCTTTATCAATGAGGGACTAACTAAATAATAGTAAGATTAGTGAAACTGAAACAAACCTGAATTCCTATTTCCTTTTGCTACCTAATAAATACAATGATAATGTATGAATACACGAATGTGCAATTCAATCCAAGTAGGTATGTATGCAATAATGCCCATCTCATATGATTTTGATTGGGAGATTTGAGAGTGGCAAATAAACCTTTGTCTGCGGACGCGGGTTCATACATAAGTACAGTTCATTATTAATAATCTGTAAAATATATTTTTATCAAATTCGAAGTCCAGTAATTTCTGTATATGATATAACAAGTTTATTAGAATATAATCATATATTAATATAAAATGTGTGTTGGAAAGAAAAATCTTCTATTAATCGAATGATTATACAGGTACTCAATCATGTATTTATCTCAATTATTATATATAACTAGTTAATAAATAATTTAGGCTATGTTATAATTATCATTATAATAATAAAGATGGATGAAACGATGTATTGGACAACTGTTTGCATCAAGGTACAATTTATTATTAAAGAAATTTTAGCTCCATTAATTTAAAAAATGCAGCAAAAAATTTATTTCTGATACATTTAATTTTATGAAAACCCTACATTTTAAGCAACAAACTTAAAATTTCCTTCCGGCGACGAATTTGACAGTTTCAGCTTTAATCTCAGCAAGTTGATTGGTATGTGCGGCATACCAAGTTGTATTTCCACCAGTTGATCGATGAATTGAAATAATGTCTTCTTTTACGGCACCTTGAAAAATAAAAATATTAATTTACAACATTAAAAAATTGTAAAGTAACAATTTTATTAGCTCAATTAAAATACTCAAAGTAAAAAACAAAAATACTATATAATAATGATTTTATATGAAAAAGTATTATCAAATATGTGATTGGTTCAAATACCTTCAATGGCAGCAAATCCTTGTATTGATCCGGTGAAGAAAAGAATTGGTCCTTCAAGTTGAAGGCCTCCATGGAAGACGTTATCATCAATTTTGGTCAAAACAGAAGAAGATCCACTGAATGAGCCTATAAATTATAATAATTTAATAAAACAAATATTTTAGAAAATTTAACAAGAAATCACAATTTTAGTTAAAAATAATAATTAAAACAATATAATTAACTCACCAGTGACTTGAACATTATTCGCTCCCTTAATTGATAATCGAAGGCTTGGCAGCGAGTTGTTTTCGAAGGCTTGCTTGAGACTGATGTCAATTCCCTTTTCTTTTGCAAGGGCAGGTCCGTTGATCATGTTTATGGATTCGTCAGCCGTTACTCCAGAAAGATACCCGCTGGCAACAGCAGTATTGAGAAATGAAACGTCGCCAATGTTCGGAGCTTTAAAAACAGAAATTGATGCATGTTGCTAATGCTAAATATTAGGCCTGTTTAGTTTTCATTTATTCATACCATTTACGTTGATTTCAATGCTCTTGGCTTCTCCAAAAAGTGAGGCAACAAGACCCAAATTTCTTCCAAGAGTCAACCAAGGTTTATTGGGACCATTCATGGCGGCGGCTAAGCTGAATGCATTCACAGCGCCAACAAGACCAGTTCCCTATTAAATCAACAAATCATTGAGTTTTAGCTAAGGCAAAATATACCAGTATAAGTTAAACTGAAAAAATGAGCCAGTGAAATTTATTTTCCTTCATTAATACATAATAGTGATTTAAAAATTACATTGAAAAATTGGACAAACTGTTCGGCGATTTCTTCAGCAACTCTAAGCTGAGCCTCAGAAGTGCTCGCTCCAAGATGAGGAGTGCAAACAACAAGAGGATGGCTGAGCAACTCTCTAATTTAATTTAAAATAACGCATCAATTTTAACAATTAACATTTAACAATGTTAATTAAAAGTAAGTAGTGTTATAAATGAATTTTTATCCACAGAACAAGTATAAAATTCATACTTGTAGTATTCACTCTTGGGAGGCTCCTCACAGAAAACGTCGAGTCCAGCTCCACCACAAAGTCCGTTTTTCAAATTTCTCAAAATTGACTCTTCTTCAATGATTCCTCCACGGGCCACATTGATCAATTTGACTCCTTTTTTGCACTTTTTGAACACCTCGTCGTTGATTAAATCTAAGCAACATAACACATATTTATTAACTTTTTATTTCAAGACGTTTTGGCGAAATAATTTTATTTTAAGCTAATAGTATAATACCTAATGTTATTTGGTTAACCATTTAACTTACTTTTAGTCTGAGGAATGAGTGGCGTATGAACTGTAATATAATCTGCTTTTGGCCAAATCTGTTCCAAGGTATAACTCTCAACTCCAAATTCTCTGGTGACTTCAGCAGGAATAATGGGATCGTATCCAATTGTCTATATACGCATTCATGTATCATGTATAATTTCAGTATTTAAATAATAATTAATTTTTCAATCAACTAATATCTTGAGCTATTATATGGTGACTTATGCATTCATGTTCCTACCTTCATTCCATATGATTGCATTCTGATAGCAACTTCCTTTCCTATTCTTCCGAGCCCAAGAATTGCAAGGGTTTTTCCAGCAAGTTCGTGTCCGGAATACAATTTTCGATCCCATGCTCCATTCTTGAGTGAGGCACATGCTTGCGGAATGTGTCTAAATTAATAAATTTCAATATTAAAATGACGTTGCAGATTTATTTTATTATTTCATATTAAAGTTAATATAAGGATGTAAAATTTTAGATGAGTTGTTTTGATGTTGACTTTAATTTATTAAGGCAGACATGAAGATTTACCTTGCCATTGATGAAATTAAAGCACACGTATGTTCCGCAGCACTAAGAGTATTTCCTCCAGGGGTGCTGGAAATTAAATAATTCAATGAAAAAAGTCAAAATAAAAATAGGTAAGTTTTTTAGCCCATAAAAATATTAGAGGCATTAAAAATGTTAACGTGTTCCGCATTGCGGCATTTCTCTTTTTCTCAAAGCCAAATTTTTGAATTTAGCTCTATTTACTTTAATATTGTCAATTGTCACAAGTCACAATACGAAGAATGTATATATAACAACCAAAGTATCAAATGTCAAATCCAAATTAACAAATATAAAGAAACTACAAAATGAAGAAAACATACTTCATGACTAAGACGCCTTTCTTGGTTGCAGTGTTACAATCGACATTGTCAACTCCAGTTCCAGCTCTTCCAATGATCTTCAACTTATTTCCAGCTTCAATGACATCAGCAGTGGCTTTTGTCTCAGACCGGACAATAAGACCATCATAGTTCTTAATGAGAAAAAAACGCAAATTCAGCGAATGAAAGTTACAGAATTTTCATAAATTGCCCCAATAACTCGACTCCTATTTTACTATTGCTTTAGAATAATAATTATTAATTTAAACATGGCTAAAAGCAACTAAACTTAATTATAATGTTTAATGAATACCTAATCATTATATTCCTAGAGATATACGTAATTTACATTTTCGTTTTGCAAGGAATTTCATTACAAATACAGCTGAATGTAATTCTATGTTATCTTGCCTGAATGTAATACATGATCAAAAATACCTTGATTTTCTCAAGAAGCTCTTCCTTGGTACATTTGATCTGGTCGACTTCAAAGCCATGTTTCTTGAGGATGTCAGCACAGACGGGGTCGACTGGGTCGCTGATGAGGATCTTTGGAGGTGCCATTGTGAATTCCGAGTGTTTTTTGCTATTTGGCTGAGCTGGAGCACGTGTCTCTGGTTCGAGATCTGGAGGAGAAAAGGAAGAGGCGAGTCAAGTGCAGGAGCTTATTAGTCAACTCTCCCCATGTACATTAATATGCAGGCAGACTTGGCCATGTTCGCCTCGGGTCCTTCAAGTTTATACACACCATACAATTAAACCTAGTTAATAGCTAAGCTATTAACTATCCAATATCCAAGCAATCTTAACATTAAATTACAAATACTATTAACACTCTTTATATAATTCTCATAAATAGACTTAAATATTATGTGCATAGAGAATATACGAGTTTAAAGGGCGTATCGACTTTTCCAGCTTCTGTTCCAGTTCCCCACATTCCAACTTTACACTCCAAGAAAAGAGAGTAAAGTTCATACTCATTTGTTATATGAGTCATTTTCTTATATTTGTAAATAGCTTTTACAATTCAAAATACTTGGGGAGATGAATAAAACTATTTGAAATACATTATTCATCAATTTTTTTCTTTTCAAGAATTTCAACTCTAAAGTCTTCACGATTAGATGATGATTAAACACATGTAATTGACAAATGGAAAATTATGACCTTGTGAACTATCCATCTAATCAGAAATTTTTACCAAACTTATCTGCCAGTAACAAGTACTTGTGTGTTATAACTAGTAGTATTAATTCCAATGCATCCCGATTAAAATGTTTAAATTATATGAAAAGAAATCATGCAATTATGAATTTTCTTCATTAGGATATAAGTACTTGTATAGGAATATTATATATCATGAATTAATATTTTATGTACAGTACAGAAGTTCTTATTTTTGAAAATGGTGTCGATAACCTTGTAACCCTTCAAGTATTTCATTTATCTTAAGGGCTTCTTTGAAAAGTACAAGATTTTCATTCTGTTTAATGCAAAAGGATCGTCTTTCTTATCGTTTCTTCCTCGTGACATGTCTCGTGACACGATGATGACGGTGATGATTTGTAGTATAAAAGTTCCACAAAATATATCATTAATTAGGTGTATTCTGGAAATGTTCACTAAGGTAAATTTATTTGTTCAAATTATTCTTAGCTGCTGTTTACAGAATATACATATAATGAATTATTCATGAAGATTTTGTCAAAGCGCATATTCGTATACTTATCACTATATTTCCTTTACTTTTATCTTCCAATTCGGAAAAATGTGGAATCAATGAATACTTGCTTATGAAAATTTCATGCATCTTGCTTTAAAATGGATAAAGAATCAGTGAGTGGGCTTTGTATGGAACCTGAATTGAGTAGAGATTTAGTATTATAGCTTAGTAGAGCTATTATTAATCAAGGTCGAAGAGTCATATGACATAGCGACGAAGCCAAGGTTAAAAGAACCTGAATCCTTTGAATCTGAAACCGAATCTTGAGTTCATCTAAACTTCCTTCTGATACATACAAGAACGAACTTTATCAAGTGTGGTGTTATGTAATTTTAACAAAACTAACTAAAAGAATGATGTTGCAATACATAGGAGAGAGATTGAATGCACCACGCGCAATTTTATACCTTATTAAGGAAACTCTTCTTAATCTGTGTTAATAAAAAAAAGCAATACCAATATAATTGACATTTATTTACAATAAATAAACGCGTTTATGCAATTTTTAAATACATAATTCTTTATTGATAGTCATGAGTTGTAATTTTTTCTACACACTTTTCACTTTCATCCTTAAGTGATTAAAACAAATAAATAATTTAACGAGGGCACATAACGGATCTTCCGCCATCAACCGGAAGAGTAACACCAGTAATGAATCCAGATAATTGATTAGAAGCTAAGAACACAATTGCCTTTGCCACCTCGTCCGCAGTTCCAACTCGGCCTAGGGCATGTGTAGACTTGGAATGTTCCAAAAATCTAAATAAAAAAGTTGGATGTTAAAGGTTTTAATAATGAATTAGAATATCATAATTAAATATTATCTTAAAATGTTAGCCAAACCAAATGTTTATTAACAAAAGCTGAAGTTGATTTACTCATTTACTTTTCGTATTCGTCGTCCTTAAGCCCTGCATTACGATGACAGTTGGTTATGATGACTCCTGGGTTCACGGCATTGCAACGAACCCCGAAAGGAGCAAGGTCCAAAGCCGCACACCGCGTGAGTTGATCAACAGCTCCTTTACTGAAATTGTGTAATTTCACATTCAATTTTTTATTTAACATCTTATGAACATTTGTATTCAAAAATAGTTTTTATAATATAGTCTATCATACAGTTCATTTATGATACAATCAGTAAATAAGTTCAACTTAATTACCTCATACAATATGACAAAACTCCGGGGAAAGCTCGAAGGCCCGTGACGCTTGAGACATTCACAATGTTTCCTTTACTTGTTTTCAAATGAGGAGTCGCTGCCTGCGTGACAATGAACACAGAACGAGAATTCACGTTCATTTGTTCGTCGTAGTCTTCAACTGGGAGCGTTTCAATGGATCCTCGTGTCAGAATCCCAGCAGAGTTCACAAGAACATCGAGCGATCCGAACTTTTGAACACAAGTTTCAACGGCCTTTTGACAATCCTCTTTGTTGTCCAAATTCCCAACAATTTCACAAATCTTCAAAAGAATCAAAATTGTTAACACGTAAGATCTTATTTATAACTTCAATGTTGTTATTTAGTCTAAATGCATAAAGTTAAATGAAAAGAATTATGAAAATAGGGAAAACTAATAAAATCTTTACATTTTCTCCAGTAATTTTTCCCTCTTCTATGCATATTTGTGATGTTTCTTTCAGAGCTTCACTTCTTCTTCCACATAGAGCAATGCGAGAACCATTTTTAGCAAATTCAATTGCAGCATATCGACCTATTCCACTACTCGCACCTGTAAACAAAACAAAATGTGAAAATACTCGAAAAAATGTTGAAATTTCTATCTTAATCTAATAAATTATATTATGCTTTACATTTTTTGAATTAAACTGTAAAATTACCTAAAATGATAACTTGTATGAGGAAGATAGGTAATTAGGTAGTGTGGATTATGAATTATGCATGAAGTAGCGAAAATAAAAAAAAATAGAGAAATAAATTAATCTGCAATTAAAAATTTAATTGGCAAAAAGTAGAATTGGTTGTAAATTAGATGTAGATGCCGATTCCATATCCTTCGTATCTGGGATATCCTCCATACCCGCCGTATCCACCATAGCCGCCGTATCCTCGATATCCTCCGTATCCCCCATAACCTCTATAGCCGCCGTATCCACCACCGAAACCTCCATGTCCTCTCCATCTTCTTCCTTCTCTTTCCATTTCTTTGGACATGACAAGTCCAATACAAACAAGAACGACAAGAAGCAACACCTTAAAATATAAAATAATATTAGTACAACTCCAATTGTGAGTTTTTCAATTCCAAAATAAAACGTATATTCTGATAATGAGTGTATTTGCAAATAAAGTCAATTTGATATTTATTACCTGGAATTTCATTTTGTAAGAGTATTAGATGTTATTCGATGATGTTGGTTTTCAAATAAGTTAGTTGGTGAGTTGAACTTGGTTAGCCGAACTATAAGCGCTTTCATTTAATTTTTCGTTTAAATACCCAAAATTAATCATGAAATGCCATTTGGTACCTAATTGATAATCGTCTTTATTAGTTGAGTAATGTTATAGTAATCTGATAAGTCATTGTAATTTAATAAAAAAAATCCTAATACGTTCGCGTGCAGGTTTGATATGATACTAATCTTTATCATAATTTGTTCCGCAGTTTAAACTCAATTTGGAAAAATTTACCGAATTTCATTCATTCAAATCACACTACATTATAAACAAAATCTTTATACATAAATCAATTTATTGGCACATTCAAGAGTTATATTTACAGTTAGAGTAAACTTATTACTTAGGCATGACTTAACGAGTGACAAGTAATCACACTATATGCTCCATTTACCAAGTATTCATTATTCGACCATTAAATAATTGACTTATGATTGACTATGATTCGGTGATTGTGATTATATGCATCCCAGAATTCCTTTGAGTATTGAGACACATTAAACTAATTTAATAAAAATATTTTTGGAAATGTCTGTTTGGAAATATAAAAATACTCGCGTCTATTAATTAATTAACAATTGACATTAATAATACATGATTGTAAATATATTAAATTCTCACCAGTTACAAGAACAACTTTCCCAGCAAGGCCTGTCTCCATGCTTGAAGCCGCTGATGACATTCTTCTAATTTGGTAGAAAGACGAAGAGAAAGGAGCTTGAGATAATTGTCTTTTACTGTTCTTCTGTTCTGAAGACTTGGCCCAAATGTCAAATGTCGGACTTTTCTCACCGGTTGAAAAAGAATTCTGTCTAGAACTCAAACCTCTTAAAGTGAGGACTTGAATTGGCGTACAGGAAAAAATCCAGAAATTGGAAAGTGCGAACCTTCGCCGACCCCTAGTTCTCCAGGAATCACTTGGTGTCTTCCATAAGAGCCAACGACCAAGCCGAGATGGAACCATTTCTACCTTTTTTACTTCACTTCTCTAAATTGCCATTCAACTTTATATCACAGATAATTTAGGTCTTTCATATTTAAAGAATAGGTACATTAAAATATTGGCTATCGAAAGACATTATATATTATATTTATTGATGTAACGATGTATTATATTAATATAACATTATGTACGCTATCTTAATTTATCTGTAATAAAGTTATTTAACATTTACATTCTGAATGCTTTTTTAATATCCAATGCTATAATATTGAGTAACAGTTATAATCTATGTTTTAATATCTCTATTCGTTAAACTTTGTTTCTACTTGAGCTATTAAATGTATTTACCTTATGATTTTACGGTTCTTTATTATATTTAGATAGTAGAGAAATTGATTGACAAAATTTAAAATCTCTTCATTTTATAAACCTTTTTACAGTCCAAAGGGAAGAGGAGTTTGGATAATTTTTATTCTAAAAATAAATGCTATTCAGTTCTCTTGGATGGATCTTGATCTTGAAGGCGCATAAACACATTAGCACATCTGAAACAGCAGCTATATCTATTTAATTTAACACTTAACACTAATCTTCATTTAACAGTACTAAGTTATTACAAATAACGTTATAAGCAAAGGAATTATCATTCATAACATGTAAACTTGTATTGAGAAAATACACCTATTATCTTTTAATTATAAAAAAAATTCAATGATATAACACGTATCTTATGTAGAACTCTAAATAAGTATTTTCTATTTAAATATTTACACATGAACAATCACAAAGTTTAAAGATCTACTTATTAAATCAAAAAATTCTATATTCTTATGTATAAGGTATATTCAATGCATTCGTACACATACAATAGAGTTAAAAGTAAAATGCAACATAATATGCTTCATGCCGAAATAAATAAATTGCATAAATATAATGTACCTACATTTTAATACACATATTCTCACCTTTTACTTGTCCAGATGAGGTAAATAAAATTGGGAAACGCCAACTTCTTGAACCAACGATTTACAGAAAGGTCCTTAAGAAAAATTTTATATTTTCCTATCAATCAAGGGTAGGTAAGCTTTTCCCTTTAAAGGGAAATGCCAGAGATATCGTCATTTGCTATCTTAGAGTCTCGGTTTTCGAGGATCTTGTAAGTAGGAATATCCATCATTCCTTTGTTAGAGAGATTAGGGAGAAACGGGTCGTTCGGGATTCCCCATCTCCTCAGGCTCATTTCACCTTTTATCTCTGACTTTAGGTCAATTTACTGTCAACCTTTAAGCACTTATTGGTCATATAAATTTCTTCATTGTCTTCCTCAGATTGTTAGGAGATCTTAAAAGTGAAACTCATGTTGACAAAACATTTAACAAACATTCCAACAAACTCTCTAAACATTTAACTAAAATTTCATTTTTACTGTTTTTCTCATATTTTAAGCAATGCAGAGGTAATATGATAAAGCCTTGCAAGGAAGGCAACGTTAATCCATAAAAAAAACAAAAACGATGGTGTTAACCTACTTAATACTAATTTTAATTTTAATAAATTTAACCAGGAGCATTTAATGCATTCATTTCGAACAGGAAATATCGGGAAATTGAGATGAGTTCGTGAGTTCTGGAGAGTGTTTTTTAGAGAGTGATTGTGATTGAGGAAGGTAAGTGGCATGGGCTTATGGTCCTTTTGCGGTCCTTTTAAGTAGGTACTTTTGACATTGAGATTCTAGTTGCGAGGATCTCTGAACATGAGTGGCTAGTGGTTTTAGGAAAAAAACAGTTCAGTCCCACTTTTACTTTTTTCACCCGAAGGAACAAATAAATGCTTCTTACAAGGCTAAGATAACTTTCAGCTTCTCTTTATTTCTTTTTCGTTTGATTATTCTTCAACACTTGTATCATTTGGGTCCAAAGTATAATTTTAGTTTAAAACGGAACATTTGGAGTTTACAATGGTATTTATTTAAATTATATTCTAGAGTAATTTCAAAAATAATTGGTATTTATAAAATATATTATTTACCTACACGAGGGTTTCTAATTAAATCTATTTTTCAAATCCTTATTGTATTTAGATATCCCAGCTTCTTGCTGCCTCAACCTTTCTTTGCTTTCTACGAGAAAGCAATTGCGCTTCAATTTACAACAAAGGAGATTTCTTCTTGCATTCTCCTTTCTCTGAAGTAAATGGCAATACGATTGTTGGAACTGAAGGTAAAAATTTGATTAGTTCACTTAATGCTTTTTTAATATGCACAAGGCCCATTTTTTATTTCTTTGAACATTTAATTAAAATGTGTTTTAGACTAGAAAATATTAATTAATAAATCACTTCTTATTTATTGGTTATTCATTAAAGTACGATTCCAGACTCGGCCTTGTGAGTATTTAATTAATATTTATTAGTACTTTCTTTTGAAGGATTGAAAGCGACTTTTATGTTTCTTGAATCTTTTAAATTAAAATATGAGTAGCATATATAGTATGTCAAATGAAATATGAGATAGGTTCATTTTATACATTTAAAAAAAATATTTTTAAAATTTACGTATTGCATAAGATGCTTATAATAAACCTAAAGTTTACAGTACACCCAGAGTTTACCTTTAATATAAACATTAATGATATAATATGTCTTTGTTCGTTGAAGTGGATTATTTTGAACAAAGAAAAGTCGGGGGGGACTGATTCTCACTTTTATCAAATCAAATCAAAATTGACAATATTTATCTCAATAAAACCTCTTTAATAAACGTCATGAATAGTGAGATAACACTGAGAATGATTACAAGACTCATTGGACGTTTTAGGCGTAGGCGTATATATTTCATTTAACAATTGTACAGAAGTTTCCCAATTTAATAATGACTACCCCAATAATAAATAATAATAATATACAGATAATAATGATATAATATCCTATAATACCAGGCCACATCATTGAAATACATTGGCAAATACATCTCATATATTAGTAGTATGCGAAATGATGTAATATTATAGTTTAACATGATGATGATGGTGATGATGATTTGCTTTTCTTGGTCTTAGACTTGAAAGTTTTGATGATGAGAGTTTCTCTAAGGTTTTCCATAGTCGCTGATGTTTTGACTGATCTCATGGATTTCTCCCAGCATGCCACCTAACCTCATTGATTTTTTTCAGACTTCGACCAGACAACAAGGAAGGTCGGGGACCCAAAGACCGGAAATGAAAATTCGCTCAATATTCACGAACAAGAGCCATTGACAAAAGCGTACTCAACATTCAGGACAGAATCGCCCGGCGATTTTCCAAGTGATTCAATTACACTTTTCGATTCAATCAGGACCACCACAGCGGAGGAGTCAGTGAGGAATCCAAATGGAAACCCAACGGCCCCATATGAACAAAATGTTGAGAAAGGATTCGGCCAGCGGAACTACTACCGTCCTGAGAACACTCATGGACTTCTTCGCGAAATATTGATTCACTTATTGGACTCAGAACACTCACATACTCGCCACTCGCTATCTTCTCCTTTATTTTCCTTCCGAGCTCCGCTCATTGAAACAGTGAAAGAGAAACTAGAAAAATCCGACCAGCCCCGCTCTGATGACCGTGATGATGACGTTCTTGCTCCTAATGCTTTTTGGCAACATCTAGACCTTTCTTCCAAACTCCTTCGAGTCAAGCGAAGTGTCGCGGAAGAAGAACCAGAAGAACAAAAACAAGAGGAGATTTTGCCAGAGATGAACGAAATGACTAAGTTCCCAGTTTCGGCTGGTCAAACCGCCATGGCCCTTACGAAGCTCCAAAAACTCTTGAACAAAATGATGAAAGAACTTTACGTCCGAGCCAAACGCTTCACCGTCCGACTAATTCGCATCAATTCCCCGAGGGAATTGGCCGAAGTGGTCGATTACATAAAAGACCTAAACGTCACCGACGCGTCTCCGATGTTCTTGGTGGTCGGCGGGATTAAGAAAGAAAATGTGGAAGAAGAAGAAGAGGAAATTCCCCATTTGCCACCTCATAAACATAATCCTCCTTTGCCCCAACCTTCGACGCCAGCACTCGATGATTCCTCGCCAATACCCGAGGAGTCTGGAGTTACCATGAAAGAGTCTGAAGTCACCGTGAAAGAATTCAAATACGAGGACTCAATAACACAAGAATCAACGACAATTGATGCAGAACAGATTTCCTTTATTGAGCCAAAGTATGAAGATCAAGTTGAGCTGGAGACCACGACGGCTTCTGTGTTATTGGAATTGGAAAACCAGGAATTGGAAAACCCGGAATTTTTGGAAAACGGAGGATCAGATTTTATTTCAAAGCGGAGTAAGAGGAACATATGGAAATTTTCTCAACTTGAGATTCCCAATAAATCCCGTTCTCCTCGTTTTGGGGGAAAACTGGGCATTGTTCTAAGAGTGAACTCACTATCAGCAGCATTGAACTCAACAGCAGCGAATTCAGGAGTTGTGATTCCTCGCCAGAATCGCGGGATGAGGTTTTGGGGTCATGAGGTTGGAGAAAAAGAACCAATAAAACATTTTTCTCAATTCTCTCCAGACTCAATAATTAATCTTGGAAGCGGTAAAAGGGATTTTTTCGAAGGGCGAACAGCCAGAACGGAAAATCCTTTTGATGATTTCTACGATGAAAAAAACCTGGGCGAAAAAGAAGGTATTAATGAAAACCCAAGCTTGACTCCATTTATTGAACCTTCTAATTGGGAAAAAGAAATTAGAAATTCCGGGGGAAAAGACATTGGGAGTTTGGGAGCAAGTGAAGCTTCCAGCCACGTTTGGGGCCACGAGGGACTCGAGAATATTAAACTCGAATTGGCCTTTTCTCATCAAGACGCCGCAGCGAGTTCGACAGGAAATCTGTTCACCTCAGAACTCCCCCGTGAGAAAGAAATGTTAATTAAGTGGGAGGGAAAGTTGAATTCGCCCCCGATTCCTCCAACAACTCGAGACACTAATGACATGAGAGAAGAAAACACTGCGTCAGAACAAGAAGGATTGATTAGCTTTCACAAAAATGATCCAAAGGGAAAATCCGCCGAGGGATTTTCCATTTTATCATTATTTCGCCCTTCAACTCCACAAGAAAATCCACAAGAAAATTTTAAAAGCTCCTCAAGAAAACCCGAAAGAACCTGAAACTCAAGGTCTTCACGTGGACCCCAAAGTTCATGAACTCTTATTAGGCGGAGATTCCCAGGTTGTGGAAACTCAACAAGTTAGTTTCGACTCAAAAGAGGGAGATTTGAAAGTCGTGGAGAACGCCGAAATCCCTCTTTTATCCTTTCACAATCCGGGAGATTCATCCGTTCACAACCCGGAAGATTTATCTATTAACAACCCGGGAGAGGATGAAACACCCATTCAGAACCCTGGTGATGACGAAGCAGGAAAAATGAAGGAATCACCATCACTTGAGCTTAAACCAGCAGAGAATAACCCAAGTTCCCATGAGGCTCAATTGAGTGAATTGGCCTTGGCCTTTGATGAAATTCCTTGGAGTGGCGGAGGATCTCAATCTCCCGTCCCTTCCTTAACTTTCCAGAAAGTTGAGAATGAAAAGGTAAGTTCGGCTGTCGATCCTCGCCCTAACGAGCCCATTGTAAACGGAGAATCCTCAGGACCTTCCAATGAACAAACTCTCGTCTCATCCCTTCCACTTAGCATTGTTTTGCCTGGTGCGAAAAACACTTCAACTTCCTCCATCATTCTGAGCTCATTGGAGAATAATGGCTCGAGTGGCGGAGACAATAAGAAGGCTCAAATTATTTCTCCGTTTCCTTCTTCTGCATCACCAACATCACAAAATGACATTTCTTTCAAAATCCCAATTTCTCAAACAGGGCCAGATAACAAGGCGGCGTCATCCTCATCAGTAGGATCTGGAGTAGAAACGGTAAACAAAGCGATAGGCACGCAAGTTCCTTTTCAACCTGTCAATCAAGATAAAGGGACTCAGGGGGGAAATGAAGGGACAATCCTACATCAAGGCCAAGGAGACAATTGGGGCATTGCGGGTTCTGTTGGAGGAAAAATAATTCCTACGTTCTCGGACAAAGAAGCTGAGATTGGTGAGATTGTAGGAAGCATAATAATGAAACCTCCGCAGATGAGTTTGGCCAATATAGGAAGTAAGAAAAACAAAACGGCTTTTATTGCGTCTTATTTCTCTTTTCTCAAGGAGAATCCATCAAAGGAGGCTTTGGAATTGCCAATGATCATTCATCAAAAAAAGATTAAGTCCCAAACATTTTATTAATCAAGGATGACTCTCAACCCTCACGATCTTCTATTAGTTTTAATTGGCATTTAACAATATTTAAGAAGTTTATATTTTATTTACTTTAACTTTTAGTTAATTCCATTAATTTAACTTATCTTATATCAAAGTTTATAGTTTTTTGATCAATTATGTACTACTATTTATTGGTAGGAAAAAGGATAACAATGCTTAACTTATAAATAATGGAGTTTCATTTACTTTATGAACTTTTTACATATTATGGTACCTTCTATTAAATAGAATACACACTTCAATTCAAATAATCAAATACTGAAAATATAGTTAAACTATTTATACCTCTCAAACAATATACGCATATATGCATATTTATATTAAATAAGTATTTGAGTATATTTACAGAATAATTTTTATACAAATTGAGATTTTTGAGAGAATTTACAATACATTAACCTTGTAATTACATGAATGACTATATGTTTTAAATAAATATTTATGCATAGAAACGTGCCATCATTAGCATTAAAGTTGATGAAATTATATAAATTTTTACATTTTTTAAGCAATTTCTACATTTGTAATTTGCATCTTTAATGCACAAATGATTCTCAACCAGAAAGTTTTAGCATTTTTTATTTTTACTTAAAAATCATTCAACTATTTTCACAAACACCCGAAATTCTGGAGATAACTCAATTTCACATTCATTGACGTAGTATAAAAATTCCAGGGATTGGCTATTTTTGTCTTATTTATTTGGGTCAACCCTTTTAAAAGTTTGTTGAAGAGGAGTAAAAGGAAACGTGGCTCAATTGTTTGTAAACAACTATGTATGTACATCTACTTAAATAGTAAATACTAGCCATAATATGTTAAAGAATATATATGCGAGTTGAAAGGTTCTTATGAGTTAAGAATCCGAAGACACGAGTATCAGTTTCAAAGATGCAATTACCCGGATGGCCAACTCTTTTGACCCCAAAATCGCGATGCTACATATTATAATACAATAGATGAAAGCATATATTATTTAGGATATTCGAATCAATGTTCAGCTTTATGAGACTTCTCTCTATAAGAGAATGATAAGAAAGTGTGTGGGTGGAGATAGAGGAGAAAGCTATTAGTGACATTTTCACATTCTCGATACTCCAAAGAGTTTTGCTCGTCTAGGAAAAATGCATTTTTACTATCACCATCTTATATTGCCTAAACTTCTTGTAGGTCTCAAACTGAGGAGTCAAAATGAAAGTTCTGACAGTTCCGCTTTTCTTATAAATGGCATATATAATTTTTTATTAATTTATTATCTTACTTTTAGCAGATCTTTAAATAAATTTATTACTTATTAGCAGTATGTATTGTATTCCGAATGCAATTTATGTTAGAATTGAAAATTTGAAATATAATACATAAAAATCTAATCGTATTAAAAAATTTCGCATATATTATTTCTATTTCACTTCTTATAATTGTTTTTTTTTACAATAGTCCACGGATTTTTTCATTATCTCCATATTCTCCGCCATTACAGTAAAACCAGATAATTTATAAAACTAAAGATAAAATTTTAATTACATCCAATGATAATTCATTACTCAGACTCACAATATCATATTAATTAGTCATTGAGACAGTTCATTCATAATGTTATTAATACATCCTTTCTTCAATCACTTATACTTTGTCAGCTAAATGCATTTGCATAAATGAATTTCTAAGGAATTTGTAAAAATGGAAAAGGAGGGGTCATCAAAAATAAAAAAAAATCATTCATTGTTCTTTGTTCATTTTTACATTAAATTTTTTGTAAACAATTAAATCATAATGGGCAGAGTTTGGCTTCCGTTATTATCCTTATTATTTGAATTCTTTTTTGTGAACGAGTCTTATTGTTCCACTACTCCCAATATGGCAAAATTGTTCATTATAGCCGGAGTTGTTTTGTTGATAAACGACATCACCCAAATGGTTTACTTCAACACTCATTAGGATGGACGCTATTCCGCTATCCTTATTTAATTCTGGGCATCGCAGGAATAACTTTAATCCTCTTCATCATTGGAGCCTCTGTGGATGTATACAGCATTTTTCAAACTTTCACCTTTGAAGATCCCTCACACATTACTTACTGCAACAAATGCCTGTACGTACTAGCATTCTTGTTCATTACGGGGGCCATCGGAAGATTCTGTCTAGCGTTTGTAATTGTAAATAAAATTAGAGCAAAACAAAATTTTTAAGGCTTTTTAATAACATTTCTGAATACCTATGATTTGTAAATAGTTAATTTATTATATCCATCTAAAAACATATTTTAAACAATGTTCAGCTTTATGAGATTTCTCTCTATAGGGGAATAATAAGAAAGTGTGTGGGCGGAGATAGAGGAGAAAGCTATAAGTGACGTTTCCACAATCTCGATTCTCGAACGAGTTTTGACTAGCCAGCTCGTCTACCGGAAAAATGTATTTTTACTATCACCGTTTTATATTACATAAACTTCCCTGTGTTACTCAAACTGAGGAATCAAAATGAAAGCTCTGACAGTTCCGCTTTTCTCGCCATAAATTTTCTCCTTTTTGGAACAATGTGTGTTTAATTCGCATGACAAAAACATTCCGTCATTTCTCCGCTCCTTCCATGGATGTAGGAGATTGAGGTTTTCAAATTGCTAGAATTTCATATTTGAGAAGAAAAGCAGAAAGTGTCATTTGAACCAAAGACTCAAATTCTACAAAGACTCAAAAGACAAATAAGGAAATGTGAAATGAAATTCACATTTTACATTATTCACAATACAATATTAACAATGTATTTGATAAGATCGTTCATTGATTTTTGGGAGAAAATAAGATTACTGCTCGAGAAACTGCCAAATACATTCATTCGAACTTTCTAAATATATTTGAAAATGGTATTTTAAGAATTTATTAACTTTCACGGACAAATTATACTCTATTTATGGTGAATATAAGAACTTACTCATAAATGAAAAAGGTCAAAAGACTTTAAAAAATTCAACTTGACATTTCTTTTCATTCATTCGTTCATAAAAAATTGAGAATTGAATATTATTAATAAATTCATCAAACTTTTATATAGTTGCTTAAAAAACCAATTTTTCTTAAAATAAAACGCTTTTTTCATTATATTAGCATAATTTATAAAGTAATGCAAAAAATGATTGCCTATTAATTTAAAATTGAAAGTTTGGTTGCCTTTAGGGTAGATTATGGACTTTAAAATTCATTCATACGAAATACTAATTTTGATTCTCATTAACTCTCATAAATAAATTATTGTGTTTTACGTAAAGAATAAAAAATAGACGCAATAAACAATTTTGTATCTTTTATTCATCACATTTTCACGTTCGGATTAAAAATTGAATTAATCTATATACATGATTAGCTATGATTTAAAAATTTATTTTTATTTATTGATAGACAATAATACTATTCATTAACAATAATAGATCCACAAAAGTTGGAGTGTAAAGTGAATATTTTGAGAAAGGGGAAATCAATTTGCAATATTATGTTTAGCATAATAATTATAATAACAGTGAATTGTAATTATTTTTACAATTCATTGTTATTATTAATTAATATACTATAAAAAGTATCTTAATAAGTGGAATTTAAATTACATACTATGAATCCAGAAGATTCAATTTTCAATCATATACCCATTTAATAAGTTTTATAATTAATTTGTTGTTAAATTAAGTTGTTCTATTTCAATGTAAATTAAAAAATATTGATATTTATAATCAACGAGAATATTAATAACTCATGTTAAGCATAGAAATATATTCGAAATGTTATAATTTGGTATACATATGCATATCAAGTATCTAATTGGCGTTAGTTGATCCTTTACATTCACAATATAACCATTTTTATTTGTTGTTTTTAGCTATCAAATGTCATAATCATTACTTGTATAGCTTACAAGTAATCATAATCAGTTTTGGGCAAATTACTTAAAAAAACCACTATGTACCATATAGTAAATGCTAGTTTATATAATATTTTATTTGTTGACAATATATTCAATTTTTAATGCATCACATACACAGAATGGTATTCATTTACCTTGAATGTAGATTTGATGTAAGATATTTTAATAAGGGAGTAAGGGACTCATGCTGAAACTTTGACGAAAGCATTATAATCATGATTATTTCATTAATTGTAAGTTGCAGTGAAAATTTTGAAAAATCCATAGGTAAATATGAAGATACTACTCATGATGTCATGATTTAAAACTTATCTATCTATTATATATATTTTTTTATATAAATTTAAATTGAAAATGTACAAATTTTTTTAACAATGAAATACTCAATCAAGAAAAAATC
>VJMY01000616.1:0-43280 GCA_009869795.1 Neelides sp. FZ-2019 | reverse complement strand
CAAATAATGAACATTAGAATATAACTTAAGCTATTAATATGAATGATCAAGTATTATAATATTAAATTATGATCAATTTATTAAATAACTCATTTTAATTGATAAAGATGCAACTCGTCAATTTAATGCAAAATTGTGATTGAGCAATTATTTATAGATGAAAATATGTTAGCTCACCAAATCGAAAGTTATAAAATTGGAAATGTGTTTTGTAATAAAGAATATTATAAGGTGAGATTAAATAAGAGCATGAGACGGGTTAACATAAAAGTTTCATCTTCTTCTCTGGTTATCTTTGAAGATAAGTGTTCATATATTGCTTGAGTCATTTACTCAGTATTTTGAACTGAAAAGAGCCGAGTTGGTAGAATAAGTGACAAATAAAGGGAAGGATTGGATGATACGAGGGAAGAACATTGAAATTATCTGTAATAAAACCAAGAGTTTACATTAAATGTGATTAATAAGCAAAAAGAGAGCTGGCCAGGGCTTCTTTCATTTAAAATAACACCTTAAAAAATATTGATGAAGCAAAGGACGAGAAGGCCCGAGAAGCCGCTCATATAGCCACATAAGCAATATGTTAAAGTGGGTTGGGTTAAAAGTCGAAAAAGGTTTTGCTAGGATATGGGATGTCGATGAAGTTCCTTATCTTCCCAAACCACGTTGAACTTCGAACTCTCAAACTGACCTCTTGAATCAAGAGGTGATGATCGGGAAAGAGCGACTTCACTAAAATCCTTCATCATTTCCTCTCTTATTAGCTCGTCATTTTCTCTATCGATCGACATGTTAATCATATCCCTTTTTATCATTGCACGATGTGAAATTCTGTTATGCAAATAAGAACGAACCATCTATTCCGTCTCAAGATATGAAATGCGTCAATATTTAGATCTTCTATAAATTAAAGATATAATAAATGCATAAAAGAAAACGTTATTGGCAATAATCTAAAAATCTAGTTATTGATAATGATTAAATGCATAAATTGCTTCCTTATCTGGCATTAAGGTATTTTAGCTTAACGTGTTAGTTAATTTGAGCTTTACGTTTAATATAATTTTTTAATCTTGGTAATTATTAAATTATACATAATCATGCAATGAATTTATACGAATTGATCTACCCACGATGAACGTTATTGAGATATGAATATTTATTGCGCTATTATAGGGCCAACGGGAGGGAGAACCGTGTCGAAATGCGTGTCATTTTGTAAAGGTATGAATTCATAATTTATCAATAAAACATAGAATATTCTCTATTTAACCTTTGAAAGAGGTAAGAGAGAAAAATTTCATTGGTCAGATTCTTCAAAATTCAATTACGAACCGGGAACAACTTACGTTTATGACTACTCGACTGACGTAAGTACGTCTTTAATTGGCGGATTCGAAACAAAAGCCGGTTTACGTCTCTCGGCCCGGGCAGAGGTGACGGTCATTTCTTCATGTGAACACCAGCTCAAGGTTCTCCAGCTCAATGAATACGCGAAAGAAAGGAAGTGAGGAAAGGCGTTTGGCTAATTATTTTTTAAATCTCTGTAAACAGCTCAAGGATGTACGCCTCGAGGAAGAGAGCATGGAGGACTCGAAAGAACGGAGCTCTCACGACTCGTCTCGCACCCTTGCGAAACGTCTCGAGGAGAAACCGCTCAGATTCTCCTTCCAGAATGGAAGAATTGACCACTTGTGCTCGCATGAAGAGGAGGAAGTTTGGATTCTGAACATCAAACGAGGAGTCATCTCCCTTCTCCAAAATACCATGGGAGAAGAGAAGAGCGAAGAGATGGCTCATGAGGTTGACCTTTCAACCCCTATCTTTCATTCTATTCATTATGCATGCATTCCCCATACGCAACATTAATGGCCAATTGTTAATCTTCAGGTCGATGTGACGGGTCGATGCCTGACCAAGTACAAGAAGTCTGGAAATTCATGGGGTGGAAGCATGACGATTCGGAAATCAAGGGACTTGACAAGCTGCAGCAAAAGGCACAGCCAAATGACCGCCATTCAATCAATCCCATACACGTCCAAGTCACCCAATCAAAATTTACCTCTCATGGCCGGAACCCTCGACTGTACGCAAACAGTTCGAAATAAGAAAATTGAGAAAGTTCAATGTTCTGAAGTTCATACTTTTGCACCTTTGGAAAGTGAAAAGAGTGGAGCTCTGACCACCGTCTCGCAATCTCTCGTTTTCTCAACTGAGAAAAAAACCTCAATGCATCTTGGTTTGACCTTTGAGAACCATTCATTCAAATTATACAAGTTTTATATATTATCATATCTCTTCATATTTATATTCTATTTTATATAAATATAAATATATAATAAATATAAATATATATATTTATATAAGTATAATTAGCAATTGACCATGACTTAATTATTTTTTTTCTAGAGGAATTCACCATGAGGAAAGCGACGCTTCTCTTTGAGGTTCCCTCTTCCACCGAAGCCAAAGAATCCGACATTACTCAAGTCCTTGAAATTCTCAAAGAATTGAAAGACGAGACAATCCCAGAAGTGAGAAAAGAAGCTCCACAATATTTCATCGACTTGGTTGAGAGCCTTCGACTGATCAGCTATTCAGGACTCAAGACCCTTTACTCCCGAGCTCCAGTTGGAAGCAAGAAAGCCGTCTTGGACGCTATGCCCCTCGTCGGAACTGCTCCAGCCCTCGCTTTCATGAGAGATCTCCTCATCGACAAAGAAATTAATGAATCAGAAGCTGAAGCCTGGCTCACAAGCCTCGCTTTCATCAAGTATCCCCAATTGGAAATGATCTCTGCATTGAAGGTGATATTCTCAACAAATTCACCCTTTCAATTAAATATATAACCCAGAATGCTATTTTCACAATTTTGACATCTTTCAGCCTCTTCTTAATGACGTGCCAAGGAGTCAAGCGCTTCTTGGGATCTCCGCCCTTGTCAACACCTACTGCAATGAACATCGTGGATGTAGAGACGAAGAACCCATTCAAGATGTCCTAAGCAAAATTGTCCATCTTCTTGGCCCAAGCTGCAGAGTTTCTGGACCTGAAAGAACCCAAATTGTCATTTTGGCTCTCAAGGCTCTTGGAAATGCTGGACGACTTCCAGCTGACGAAGACCATACGAGCTTTAACGTTCTCAGACATTGCTTCCAAGAGACTCACAACGCTATGGAAATTCGTCTTGCAGCTCTCGACGCTTTCCGTAGAATGCCTTGTGACCACTATGACCAGACTCCCATCCTGGCCCTGTACAAGAACATGAAAGAACACACCGAAGTGAGGATCAAATCTTATCTCACTGCCATGAAATGTGCTGATAGAGAGGTAATTGACATTGTCAAAGAGACTCTCTATGCTGACGCTGTGAATCAAGGTGGGTTTTTTTCTTTTGTTTTCCCCTTCTAAAAGAATGATGAATTTATCCATTATTTTTTCTAATTTTTATCAACATTTCATTTATTTAGGCACTTATTGACAAAAACGATAAAAATTCTTGGTGTTTATTAAATAAATATCGAGCGTTGAGTTTAATATTATACAAACAATTTTAGTATTAAATTGTATATATTTGAACAAATACACGCTTATAAGTATGAATATATTGATTTTAGTTGGATCCTTTGTTTGGACACACTTGACAAACCTCCAAGAGACGGCCAGCCCCGATAAACAGCAAATTAGGGAACTCGTCTCAAACGACTTTCTCAGGAACAAATTCAACACGGACGTTAGGAAATTCTCAAGAAATTATGAAGGGTCGGCCTTTTGGGAAGATTTGAACATTGGAGGGTCTGTGGACGCCAATGTGATTTTCTCTCCTGAATCCTTCCTTCCAAGATCCGCCATGATGAACATTACAACCCATATGTTTGGAGAAGCTGTCAATCTCATTGAATTCGGAGGAAGAGCTCAGGCCCTTGAAGTTCTTCTTGAACCCATCTTCGGACCCAACGGATATTTCCCAGATCCAAGTATTAGTGACGCCCTTCAATCCATGAGGGGAAAGCGAGAAATTACGGACAACAAATTGGAGCGTCTTGGGTCTCTCTACCACCAAGCGAGCAGAGAAAAGGACTTGACCCCAGGCATTTCACTCTACACGAGAATTTTCGGTCATGAAATCATGGCCAAGAATTTCGAGATCTCAGACAAGTCAAGGATCCCCACCCTCATTGACGAAGAGGGAAGGAATTGGCTGGACATTACGCGACTCTTCGATAACCTCAGCACTGGAAAGAGCATTGAGTACACGAAGTCAGCCGTGATCCTCGACGCTACTTATTCAGTCACGACTTCTGCTGGAATCCCGCTTACTTTGGGAGTTCAAGCCGCATCCACGGTCGGAATCACAGCCAAAGGAAAAGTCGACTTGGCCAAATTCATCGAAAGCCGCGAATTGGAAATTGAAGGACTTGTCCAACCAAGTGGATCGCTTCAAATCAACGGCATCCTCTCCGTGTCCATTGGACAGGGAAGGGCTGGTCTTAAGAGCGGAATTAAATTCCAAAACGCCCTTCACTCTGCTACGAACCTCGAAGGAGAAATCAAGATGAAAGGAGCCAAAGTCATCCATGCTGAGCTCAAGCTTCCACAAAAGAAACAAGAGATCTTCAAGGCATCTTCCCAACTTCTCATTTTGAGATTGTCCAAGGAAGTCGTCCAGGTGGAGTCGAACAAAGGATCAAAGTTTCAACACAAGTTGTGCACTCCTTCCGGAATCTCAACCCTTTTTGGAATTCAACTCTGTGGAGAGATCGACGTTCCTGAGTCCTTGCGCTTCCCTTTCTTCAGCCCAGCCACGGCTGAAGTTTACCTTGAAAAAACGGATTCTTTCACCAATTACGAGTTCGACTACAAGTTCGAGAAGGAAGATTCGGTCATTGCGCTCAAGACGACTTTCAACACTCCGGGATCTAGCATTGACCGAAGGCTTGCCCTTGACTTCCTCTTGGACTCCATTAATGGAAAGCTTGAAGCTGGAATTGAAACCCCAAGGTCCTCAGTGAAAGCCGAAGGCATTTACACCCCTGCTCAACAGAACTTGCAGTTGGAAGTGAAGAACAATAAGAATCAGATTCTTCTCATCAGCACGAGTTTGAGGAAACAAGGCAGCCGAGCTGAGCCAAATTTCCTTGTCGCTTATCACAATCGCCCCGTTCTAGAAATTGACGGATCTTTTGACATTTCTAACCTTGCTGATGTCAATGGAAAAGCCAATTTCGATTTAAACATCAAGCAATTGACAAAAACGCCTATTAAAGTTAACGGTATAAATAAATATTACTTGGATCTTAAGTCATAAATATGAATTTTAAACATAAAACGTGTAATAATAATTAAGTATAAATTACCATTATTGTTTTTTCAATGTTTTTATTTTTTTATTCAAGGCGATTTAAACAGAAATGGAGATTCTTACAATACGAACTTTGGAATTGATTCTCACTATTTGACTGGCAACGTTCGTTCCATCATGAAGTTGAGGGAAGGACTTTACAGCACTAAGTCAACCGTGGATTATTCCTGGCATAAGAAGCACTCCAAGACTGTGGATGTGAGTGGAAAGCTCCAAACTTCCAAGACTGGATCTCTCACTAAGCTCATTGCCACAGCGAACGTCGCGATTCCTCAACACCCCGAACATTCATTTGATTTCAACTTGGACTCTCAAAGGAGCCCAGGTTTCTTGGAAAACTATGTGAAAGTGAGCATGGGAAGAGCAACGTACGAAGGCAAAACAATTTACAATCTCCAAAACTCTCATACGAAGAAAGAACTCAATATCTTATTGTCTTTGTTGGCTCCCAAGCAAGGCATTGACTATCATGTAGAATATCAGCACCAGAGCACCATGACTGGAGTCATGGCCAAATTCACCGGTCGCAAGGATCCAAAGAACGAGATCCGCGGGAATATTGAGTATGCCATTGGAAAGGAGAATCTCGTTGACAAAGAATTGAACGGAGCACTCACTTGGCCCAATACGGAATACTCATTCAAGTCGAGCTTCAAAGAAGTTCAACGTGGAGAGTTCGAGGGCGAGATGATCATTCATCCCAATAGAGACCCGGACATGAAGGTTCACTTTACATTCAAGAATAAGCCGAACAAGGATAAGCTCGACATGGGATTCGAATTCATGAGCAGAGGAATTACCAAGACTCCTGTCTCTGGATCATTGGCTTTTGCTGTCAGTGACAATCAATGTCACTTTAGCGGTTTAGTCTTAATTGAAGGAAAGGGAAAGTATGGAGGGCGATGGAGCACAAGTCTCGACTACACCACCAAGAAGAACATGGCCAAATTGGAAGGAAAAATGACGCTCAACGAGAGGAAATATAGCGGTGACATGACTCTCAAGCGAACAAAGTCAGGAGATCTCAGTGGAGTTCTTGATCTCCAATTAAAAAAACATATTTTACTCGAAGCGAAGGTAATTCTTTATTTAACCATCATTACATAAATTGATAAATTATAAATTTCTAGATAAATAATTAATAGAATCATTCAAATTAGTCATTTGTTATATATGAATTCTGTTATATATGAATTCAATGTAATGATAAGAAGGATCCAAAATGAAATATCAAAAATGGGAAATTCTGTTAAGAGAATTTGATTAGTCAATTGCATGTTTGATATCACAAGTGATGCAACTACTTTCTGACTTGACATCCATATCCATGACTTGACTAAATAATAAAAAAAATGAGTTAATTATCGACAATTTTAGCTGAATGGAATGAAATCGGGGGCAATGAGTGGAGAGGTCACGTTCTACATGGACCGGGATGCTGATCCTTCAAAGAAAATGAAAATTGAAGCATTCGTCGATCATCGCTCTCTCCCAATGTCAATCAATGTGAGAGCTGATTACTTTGGAAAGCAAGTGGCTGGGAATGGAAAGTACGGACATGGGAAATTCGAGATTGAAGGAACTTGGTGGAACAATCAACGATTTGCCGTTCTCATTGAAGCCCCTGAGCTCACCTTTGACAAAACGATTTTGGACATGAAGATTACTTCTTCGTTCGATGAGCTCAAAGTTGTTTCTCTCATGATTCGCCATCATTTTACAGGAAATGAAATTGACACGGAAGTGAAGTCCATGTTTGGAGAAAAAACTGGAGAAATGCGATTGATGGGTCTTTTGGCCATTCCTGAGTCTCGTTTCTCCGCAACCTTTGACATGACTGGAATGAAGAAACTTGAAGGGAAAATTCGCATTGGGTCAACCTCAGGAAAGAAAATCTTTGAGGCAATTGGAAGGCATGGCCAAGATGAAAAGTCAATTTTGGTTCAATATGAAAACAAACACAGCAGAGGATTCAATGGAAAAATCCTTTTCAGCGGCTCAAAACAGATTCCAAGGGTATATAAAATATTTCCTTGATTATTTTTTTAATTCTACACTAAGCTAATTTTTAGCTTATTAAATCAATTTGATTTGATTATTATATTAGGTATAATTTTTTATTTAATAATTATAATTTATTATTTAACCTACATTTTAATAAAAACTTTTCAAATAAAAAATGCTAGAAACAAGCATTCATGTTTCTATTTTATGTTTATAAAACTACTTGAACTGATATTTATTGTTTTCCAGATTATCATCAATTTAACTCATGAGAATGACCATGATCTCAAATCAGAACTTGCCATTGAATGGTCGCACAATTCTATGAAGTCCAGTCCAAAGAAAATCACCATTTTGGTCGAAGGTGAAAATAACAAAGGAAACGCTTTCAAAGCCTTGGTAAGGACGCCATGGAAGAAACTTGAAAAGCTTGAAGGAAATTTCAACTTCGTCATGGATCAAACCGAAAAGGTTATTGAAATGAGCCTCGATGGAAGTTTCGACTTTTTGCCCATTGGGGCCAAGTACATTTTGACCGGAACAATGAAACAATTTCATCACGACACGAAAGTTTACTGGACCAGAAATGGGAAGAGAGAAGAAATCAAATTAGTCGGCAATGGCCATATCGACGGATTTTGGAATACGGAGGTCAAGTCCACTTTTGAATTCAGCAAGCAATCTCACCCTATTCACTATCAACTCAATTTAATTTCCAATCGTCACGAAGAAACTCACAAGATTCAATTGGAAGGTGTTGCTGCGGACCAAAAGCTTTCCACTGGCCTTTCATGGAAAACCGGAAATACCATCCAAGTTTCTGGATTCGCACTTATCCCCAGCAAACCCAAACTTACCTTCAACGTCTTGCAGAAGAAAGTCGGGAAAGGTCGAGAACTCGAAGGATCCCTCATAATTGGGGACAAAGAACTTGGAAAGTTCGAGGCTCATTTGGAATTTGACGGCTTAAAGAAGTGGAACATAAAATCAACAATTCGGACTGAACTTGGAATGATTCCTCAAATCACCTTGAAGAGCAAACACTCCATTGAGCAATTGAGTGACCTCGAACATGAGACCCAAGTTTCTTTTTCAGCCAAGAACGCCCGTCAATGGGGAGGAAAGCAGGAGCAGAAGGTCGGCGTGAAAGTTCATTTCAAGGAAGGTCAACAGTATGAAGCCGCTGTTCACTGGGGAGACCAAGAAATCAAAATTGACGGTGAATGGCAATATGAGAAAGAATGGAAGAAATTGAAGCTTGAAGTCGTTTCCCCGTTCTTTGAAAAGATCGAAGGTGAAGGCGAGTTGAAGAGCAGCGACGGAATTGAAATCAACTTTTCTTCAACGATGAAAGGTTACAAATATTTCACACTCAGGAGTCATGGGAAGAACGAAGGAGGAAAGCTGAAGGGAGAATTTGATTTCCATTGCCCTTATGGTCACGATCTCTTAGGCAAAGCTCTTATTGACTACGAAAGGAACACTATGGAAATTACATTGAAGGAAACTCAAAAACAACTCATCAATCTTGTCATCAGAGGCCATGTAAGTAACTTACCATAATAATTATTTTTCATCAACGATTCTTTAAATAAATTATTTTTTTAACTAGGTATTAAAAATTTAATATGTAATAATTTAATTTAAAAATACAAGTTTAAAATATTTAATTTAATTTTAAATTAAGGCAACCCGGAAAGAAGGAAGCGGAAGACTTCAGTTGGACAGCAGTGTTCACAAGTACTTAAGAAATCTCATGATTGGAGGAGAGTACAAATTAGAAGGATCTACTTTGAAGGCTGAGGCCATTTATGAAATCGTTGGGAAAAAGTCATCGGCCACTTACTTTGGACAATGGACGGAAGGAGAAAAGAGGTTGACGGTCGTAGTCGATGGAGAGAAAAAGTCATCGCTTGACCTCCAGGTTGTTGGAATCAACAAGTTGAAGGGGTCAACCACTTGGAATGACCGGAGAATCGGGAAATTCGAGATTGAGTACAAGCAGGAAGGTGGAGACTTTCAACTTGGAAAGCACCTAATAAAACTCCATGCCGAAGGAGAAAGAAGCTCATACGACGGATCCATGATTTTGGGACTTGATTTGAACAAATTTCTCATTGAAGTCACAACGCCATTTAACAACTGGAAAGAGATGAGTTTGATTGGAAAGATGAACTTTGACTCAAGTCCATTTAAAATTGAATTGGCTGGACGTCGAGGCAATGACAATATTCAATTTTCAATTGAAGGAGAACTTGAAAGACACAACAAAAGAATCCTCATCAGAGGCACGACTCCTTTCAGTGGATTCACGCGAGTGAAGAGCGAAGCGGTGCTTAAGAATACCAAGGAAACCTGGATGTTCGACATGGAAGGAAACGTTGAACAGAAGGATGTCAAATTTTCAGGAACTTGGTCAACAAAGAAGATTCAAGGAGAAATTAAAACCCCATTTGAAGTATTGAAAATAGCCAAATTTGTGACCGAGTATGACATTTTAAGACGGGAGAGTCGAAAGGTTGAAATGAAGGTCCAATGGAACGAGAAGACTTATGAGCTTCTTTCTACGTTGGCCACACCTGAGTGGAAAAGAGGCCAAGGGAAAATCGTCCTCATCGCTCCAGATCACAGAGTTACCATGAATGGAGAATACGACTTTTCCCAAGACTACCGAGTCAAGGGAGTATTTGACACTGGTAGCATGCGAAAGGAAATCAGCGGAGTTTTGGTCCTTGGAAATAAACACGTGACTTTTCAAATTACAACGCCGTTCTCCGGATATGAAAAGATTGAAGGATCGGGAAAGCTCGAAGGAGCCGCTCGATCCCTTTACGGTCGTCATCAAGGTCTTCTTGAATTCAAGCTGAATGGAAAGTCAAACCGTGTTGCCATGAGCACTGTGTTCGAGAACAAGATGTACAAATTGACGGTGGAAACTCCAATCCCAAGGTGGGAAAAGATGACCATTGAACTTGAACATGATCTTGAAGGAAAGGAAAAGAAAATTATGGCCATGGCTGACTTGGGCTACGAACGGAAAGTTGAGCTATTGACCAAGACTACCCTCGAAGGGAAATTGTGGAAGTTGGAGGAACAAGGGAAAGTGAGCTTTGAAATTAAATTAATTACTCCTTTGGAGAAATTCCAAGAAATAAAATTAGAAGGGAGCATGAAGAAAGACGCTTCGTCCTACACTGGAGTTTGGACCTACATCCGCAATGGAAAGAAGTTCAATGGGAGGATCGAAGGGAAACTCGAACTGAACGATATGTTCTTCGCCCATTTGGCCGGAGAGCTCGATGCCGAGTTGTATGATTTGAAGCCAATGAGCGGAAAGGGACATTTTAAATTCCTAAGCGGCGGATTGAGTTCCTTGAAATTTGAAGGAATCCACGATGGGCAAAAGCACGCCATTGATGCCTCAATCCATGCGTCAAAGTCCGAAGTGGACGTCAAACTCGACACGACTTTCCGAACATTGAAAAGGCTTCAATTGAAGGGGAAGATTGGAAGGGAAGGAGATTACGAGGCCATGGTCCAAGTCAACGAAAAGAAATACGAAATCAACGGAGTTCTCAAAGTCGACGGAATTCAAAACACGAAATTATCCGTTCATGGAAAGTCGCCATTTGACGGTTTCCGCACGATCAAGGCCGAAGCGTGGGTGAAGAGGCAATCTGGATCCCTCACTTCGGAAATCTCAGTTCAACACGAAGAAAGAAAATATTTGCTCAAACTCGAAGGACTTCATCGTCGCGAGATGGGAGAGCTCAAAATTCAGATCGTCAGCCCAATTCACAAATTCGAGCAAATGATTGGATTAGCCAGCTATTCAATGAATCCAAGCAATCGGAATGCCATTGTTTCTCTTCAAAGAAACTCCCATGATATTTTGAAAGGAGAACTCAAATTCCGACCTGAGGAAATTGAAATGAAAATCCTCTCCAAATTTCTTGTGCCAATTGAAGGGAAAATGAACATCGGATGGACCAAATCATTGACTCCTCTTAGAATCAACATTGAAATGGAAGCTGGGCACAAGGGTCACAAAATGGCTCTCATGTCCAATGTGAGAACATTGACTTCCGGCGACATGTCGGTGGAAACCTCCTTCCGCGACTGGGAGAATATGAAGATGAGTTGGGCTCTTGAAGGCGGGTTCAAAGAAGGGCAATTCGAACTTTCCCTCGACCTTCCAAAATGGAGTGAAAAGTCCTTGAAAGGAAGTTGGAAGAACGAGAATTGGATGGAGGTGAACATTGGGGGCAAAATGAAATTGAGTCCTCATGAGAAAGAAATGGCTTATAGACTCAAATGGAACCTCGTGCCTGGACAGCACGGCAATGGAAAATTCTCCACGGCCCTCACTTACACTTTGGGCGAGGAGGAGAAGGAAATTCAATTCACGTCGGCCTTAAAAAATAAAAACAACATGAGGAGCATTGAATTGTCTCTGGACACCCCGTTCAAGCGGATCCAAGAGGCTTCCCTCAATGCCAAGTTCTCCAAGGCTGAAAAGTTGTTCGATATCAGCAGTTCTTACAATCGGGAAATCCTCCTTACTTCCAATGGCGTCTTGGACATCAAGCCCATGATGACCAGAGTGAAGATCAACTTGAACGTTCCGAAACTCATGGAGACCATGAACATCAACTGGTCACATGACATTTCTTCTCACGTTCGCACGCTCGAGGTTTCTTACGTCCAAGCCACGAGGGAATTGAGGTTGAAGGGAGAAGCGGCGATTCCAAGAGGAAAGAAGGAATTTGAAATCACTGCCAATGTAATGAGCACCATTCCAGGAATGTCCATCAACACGCGAGGAACCATCAAGGGAGGAATTGTTCACGAGGAAGGTCACAGGGGTTTGATGTTTGTCATGGACTTCGCAGACATTGGACTTTGGAAAATTGACGGTCATTTGGGGTTGAGCAATGGAATTGAAGGGAAATTGGACTTTGAAAGCCCAATTTCTCATATTCCCTCATTCAAATCCCAAATGAAATGGATTGGGGACTTGGAGAAGGGAATTGACGGAGAAATGAGAGTTCAAGTTGGAAGACATCAAGAGATGAGCGGAAGAATGATGATGACGAAACGTGAGATCATCGCCTCATTTCAATCAGGAATTCCCGGACTTGAGAAATTAGGATTCGTTGGAAAGGCTCATTTGGATGAGAAAATCCTCGAACTCAAAGTCACCGTCGGAGACCAAATGGCCGAATTTGAGGGAAAGATGAACATCAAAACCAATGAATCAATCAGAGGATCAATCAAAACCAGGAGCACTTGGAACATCATTCCTGATGGATCTTTTGACATCAAAATGTCACGGAACGGCCAACTTGAATTAAGCGGTGGATGGGGAGAACAAACGATTTCTCTTGTTGGTACCATGAGATCCTCTGGCAGAAGCTCGCTTTTCATGGCAGCAGATTCTGAGATAACCCTCTCGGTCAACTCCAGGAAAAAATGGAACATTAAGACCAATCATTATTTCAAAAACGGCCAATACTCCTTCAATGCCACGATCGGAGATAAAATTATGATTGAATCTTTCCTTCAAACACAGGAAGACAAAATCATCTCCACCAGAATTCAATGGGGACATAAGAAAGTCATCACGGTTCGCTTGGAAGCTGAAGCTGGACGGTTTTCGGTAAAATTCATTATATAATTATCTATACATAAAACATATAAATATGTTACTTGATAGCATTTTAATTGTTTTAATGATTATATGAGTGGTGAACTGAAATTATATATTGATATAAATTAATTAATTGTTACTCTTAGGCTCAAATTGATACGCCATGGACGAATGAAATTCACACTTCCGGACACTACAGAAAAGAACGAGAGGTTTATTCGGCTCGTGGAACTTACGTCACTCGAGGAGTTGAGTCTGGTTTGGGCGGAACTTTTAAAATGTCTTCTGGGGCAATTGAAGGAACCTTCAATGTCAACATCCCGGTCTTGGAGAGCAAATTGGATGGAAAGATGGAGTTGAAGAAAGTCCGAGATGGGACCTTCAAGGGAATTATGGAAATGAACATGAACAAGAAGCGAATCGAGGCCGAGGCCTCAATGTCCACTTCTCATGGAGGACATTCGAACTCAATGATGGAACACGATATCAAATTCACCATGTCACTTCCATGGAGAAAGACCAAGACTTTGGGCGGAGAGATTTCAGTGAGGAGACCCAAGAACTCCTTTGCCAACATGGAAGTCATCACCGTGGTCAACTGCCCATCAGGAACATCAAAGATCATGTTGAGCTACGAGTTGCCGATGAAGGGTCAGCTCCTCATTGACAGCCACGTCCTTAGCCACCCAATCAAAATCGAGTTTGAGGCCCTCAAGGTCGACTTCCGTCACTTCGAAGGGAGCGTTCAGGTCCAAGACAATGAAATTGCCATCACTTGGGACATGAGACTCCCAAGATTGCACATTGACCTCAATGGTCTTCTTCCAAGTCTCTTAAGAAGACCCTTGTCATTCAAATTGAAAACCGAAGGAACTTTTGACATCCAAAAGGGAATTTCTCTCACCACCACCGGCACATGGAAGAAAGAATACGTCAATTTTGAAATGACACTCGAGAGGGAAAACGACGGAGTCAAATGTCTCATTTCTCTCCACTCACCAACTTTCTCTCATGACAAGAAAGAAATGAGCCTCAAAGTTCAAAAGATGGAGTCCGGACGCTACGAATTCACCGTCTTTGGAGAAAATGGCAAGAAGTTCTTCGATGCCAACGGAGAATTGACCATGAACAAGGATTGGATGAAGGTGGTTGGAAAAACTGGCGGATTCGTTGGCGTTCACTTCATTGACATGGGAATTGCCAAGTCAACCAAGGAGCTCGGCTACGAACTCACCGCCGAGTCCAAATTACTCAAGGGCAAGAAGTTCCAGACCAAGGCTATGCTCACCAAGACCGAATTGGGATGGAACGGAGAATTCACTTGCAACACAAGAAAGTCTAAACACTCGGCTCTCTTGTCCATTTATGTGGAAGAGAAGATGATGAGCCTTCAAGTCGAGTCACCACTCATTGATCCCATCTCCATCAACGTCGAAAAGGTCAAGACCCATGGAAACGTATTGGAAGGAAAAGTCATGGCTGTGTTCATGGGGAAATCTCATGAGATCACTGCTCTGCTCAACAAGGACCAATGGGAAGGAAAGCTCAAGATCGTTTCGCCCCTTCTTCCCTCTGAACACATGACCATTCATGGGAAATCGGTGAGAGTGAATGATCACTTCAGCATGATCGGAGAAGTCACAGCAATGGGATCAACTTGGAGAATCGAAGGCACACGCCGATTCTACCATATGAGGGATATGGAAATGAAATTCGAAGTCATTTCTCCATTCAAGGCCTTTAACAGACTCACTTTTGGAGGAAAACTCTCGTCGGATGAAGCGAGCATTGAGATGTTCACACCGCTTCAATTCCTTCCAGACATCATGTTCAGCGTCGCTGGAGTTCCATTCTTTGACGAGATAAAAATGGACAAATTCAAACCTCAAATTACGATTCAACTTCCTTGGTTCACCTACTTTGTTTCTGGTAAGATGCTTATTTTAAATAAATATGTTTGATTCGTTGATATTAATTTCCCATTTTAATTTTAAAAAATGCAATTGTGATTTTCACTATAATAATTCATTTAAGTATATAATAACTGAATTTTTTTGTTTATTTAGGAGCCTTTGTTCTTCCAGGACAAAATCATCGTGGCGACATTCATTTAGTCTTTGAGAAAATTGTGAAAAAAAGGAACCATCATTTTAAATACGAGGCTGGAGTTGAAATTCCCTCTTTGGAGAAAATCAAAACCCTTAACTCACCACGAGCTCGTGTTTACATTCAGACGCCAATTCAATGGATGAAAAAATTGGAAGTCGAGACCAAAGTTCAATACACCAAGGAATCAAGTATGGACTTGACCATGAGAGGAGAATTTAATGGCAAAGCAATGAGATTGTTTATGCGACACGCATATTCACGAGGACCAAGGCGTCTCATTGTTGAGCTCAAAACTCCCTTCAAGCACCACGGGAAATATTTGGCTTCCATGAGAATCGACGACTATAATTTTGGATTTGGGAAAAACATTCTTGTGGAACTTCAAAAGGAAGGAATGAAGGAGTCGATCCGCACAGAACTCGATTACAAGGGAAGGTACAATGGATGGATGGACATGGGCCTTGAAATGATGATCGACGTCCCCATCATGAAAGACAGGACCAAAATGCCAGTCACGCTCAAACTCACCAATACTTTGAAGAACGGGAAGTACATGGGAATCATTGAAGGCATTTGGGACATTTACCATCCCATTCTGAGAGTAGAAGCCGGATTAACCGAAACGCGACTCTTTGGAAATGCCGAAGTGAGAGTTGAGCGTTATCACGGAAAGACTTTCTTCGAGATTGCCCAGATGAACGCCGCCGTGAACTTGAATGCCCAATTGGAAGTCCAAGGACGCGTTTTGTTCAACTCCATAGGATCCGTTTCCATTGAATCGAACATGATCGACTCGACGATGACGATCAAGACGCCATGGGATATTTTCCGATCCTCATCTCTCACTCTTCGAGTTTCACCTCTTCTAACCGACTCCTTCTCTTTGATGAAGATGATCAAGGACATCGACGTTCACATGGGACTCACTCATAATGAGCGTAAGATCATTCAACTCCAGTTGGTGAATCGCCAAGGGAAGAGAAGTCTCGAAATTCACAATCCCATACGTCCCGTCTCCCTCACCCTTACCTTTGAGCGGGAGTCGAAGAAGGTGACGAGCGTGATTGGGGAATTCTGCTGGAACTTGAAGAAGCCCGTGGAGAGCACCGTTGGGATGGAAATCACCATTGATGAGACCGACGAAGGCAAAGGCTTCACTTTCAAGCTCCAGGGAGGAGAAAGAGGGAACTTTGAAGGATTCCTCGGCTCCTTTTCCACTTCATCAAAGGTGGACAAGAGTCTCAAGGTCAAATGGAACCGTCCAATGGAGAAACAACAAGGGGAGCTTGGATTCTCTTGGATTCTCCTCCGGCACCCGAGCGCCACGAAGATGTTCGAACTTGTGAGCCGACTTGACACTCCTTGGCGATCCATTGAATTCGTTTCTCACGCTCTTCATGGAGGAAAGAAAGAGCATTTGATGGAGCTGAGATGGGATGCGAAGCGAGATATGACCAAGAAAATCAGCGGGAAATTCATCCAAGAGCAAATTTCCTCAAAGAGAAATGGAGGAATTAAACAATCATTTTCCATCTCACATCCTTCCTTGGAGAATGACCTGGTCATGTCGCTCGAGAGGAATTACAAAAACAGCAATTTGCGATCTGCTACCATCATGATCCAACCTACGTCTTTCCCTGAGGACGATATCACCATTCAACTCGCCCGAGTTTCGTCAAACTGGAAGGAAGTGGAATTCCTCGTTTCTCACCCAGCCACGAACATTGAGCTGAAAACGACATTGAGGAAGAAGGGACCACACACGACCGTGAGCGTTTCTTACATGGACGTTCGTGGAGAGAGGCAAGGGCTCAAGATGGAGTCCATCGTTGAAAACTCTCGAAGAATGATTTCACTCCAAAGTGGACAACACGAGATTTGGACGGATCTTTTGAGGATGGACATTCAAAAGAGCAGAGATTCCGTCTCAATGATGGTCAAGGCCAATGTGCACGAAGCCAAGGTGTTCATCAAGAAAGATCTCCCATTGTTTGATGCTTCCATCACCATGGGCTCTGGAAGGAGGATATTTTTCATGGCTGGACTCCCACACGAGAGAGAAATCACTGCCAAGGCTTATCATGAACATTTTGGAAAAACTTCAATCGACGCCTTGGTCTCAATTAAATTGAACACAACCCAGATTTTGTCAAGCAAAATTTTCTGGAGACCTGACCTTCTTGAAGACCTTAGTCAACTTGCTCTTACTAAGTCAGACAAGAACATCATGGCCACTTTCACATCCTCGGATTTCTTCAATTACCGAGTGAAGGATGAATTTGTTGGACGGTGGAGCATCATTGAGCCAATTTGGGACAACTTCATGGTCGGATTCCACAAGTTTAGCCAAGAACAACTCGGCAGCTTCATTGATGAATTGAGAATGGTCGGACAAATCCTCAAGGATTTGTACAACAACAACGCTTTCTATATGAAGGACGCCTGCAACATGATGAAGGACGGATTCATTTACCTTCGCTCTGCTTTTGCCAAACTCTTTGATGCTATGTAAGCTAGTATCACTAAATATATTATTTATTATCACTAGCTAATAATTATTTGTATGTAAGTATATTTTCATGAATTCGTTATCTTGTCGTAGGACTAACGTGTTTGGAGTTGTTGGAGATATCTTCGGAGTAGCTTTTGAGTGGACCAAGGAGAAAATGGAATTTGTGTACCATGTTTGGAGCAAATGGTCAGGGAAATTGGAAGATTTCTTTATGCCTATTGTGGAAGAGCTTGAGAGATTTGCCGAGAGAATTTGGAAAGAATATTTTGGACATTTGAGTCAGGCATTTGAAAAAATGGAAGAATTCTATGACGCTGTCGTTGATGCCATCGAAGGGAAGATTGAGAAATTAGAAAAGAAAATTGCAACTATTGGAATTGTGAAAAGGGCATTTAAATTATACAATGAATACGCTAGTTGGATTCAAGAACTGCCTATTCAAGCTTATTTTGACAGACTCGAATCAATGATTGTTAAAAGGTAGATGAATCTCTTGGTGTTTGTTCTACTTAAAATTAGTATTTGTTACCTTTTTCTAGGCAAATATTAATAATAATAATAATAATATAATTAATTATGAATAAAAATATGATATATAATTGATTTATATAAGCAAATTCTAAATTTTCATTTATATTTGCAGAATCTTGGAGCCCATTGAAAAGCATTACAATTACTACTTTGTTACCATCAAGAAAGCATTTGACGAAGGAAATTACATTTCGATCTTGGAAATGCCACCAATTCCTTACATTCGACATGTGTCAATGAAGTTGTGCAGAGCTGCTGGAAAGTTTTGGACGTTCATCGAAGCTGAGCAAATGATCAAAGATCTTTTCAGACAGCTTTTGAAAAATATCGATCACATGGTCCAACGTCACATCCCAACATCCTCATGGATTTGGAATACTGACAAAGGCCATATTGAATATCACCAATCTCTCGGTCCAATGGAATGGGAAGACTTTACCAAAATCCCAGAATGGAGAAGATCCGAAGAGGATCAGGCTGATTTGAGCAAAATGAGCGATTTCTATTACCAAATGCTTGACAATCTGAGAAATGCGAAGCCTGTGTTTGACTTGAACTTCCGGGAAATTCTTCCACCCTTTGGCGCCCACGCCATTATGGCCGGAGATTACCATTATTACACCTTTGACAAGAAATACTTCCGATTCGCCGGGGAGTGCAGCTACGTCCTTGCTGTCGACCTTCTTCACAACAACTTCTCCATGATTGTCAACTACGAGAACCAGGAAGGGAATTTGAAGAAGAAATCCTACACTCTCGTCTCTGACAATCGTCATATTGAGATTGAAGTCACGGGACTTAAGGTTTCCCTCGACAACAAAAAGGTCGAGCTTCCTCTTCAAGTTGGGCCAACATTCATTCGACGACAACCAAGCGGCATTGAAATCATCGACACCCGTGGATTTCTCATGAGTTGCAGTCTCTCACCGAGTATCTGCACTGTATCTGCTTCTGGATGGTACTTTGGCAAGTTGGCTGGACTCCTTGGAACTTATGACAACGAGGAGACGAACGACATGAGAACTCCTGATGGTCAAATCCTTGATGATGTTTCCAGCTTCGCTCACACCTGGAGAGTTGGAAAAAACAGCAATAAGTGCAAGGTGAAGAACTTTGCCAGGAAGGACAATGAAAGGATGGACGTTGAAGGAATTTGCAAACAGCATTTTGAAGATAAATCTTCACCCCTTCGCCCTTGCTTTAATGAAGTTCCGACAGGGATTTTCAACGACATGTGCAAATATGACACTTCAATCAATGTAAACAGCGCTTCAAGGAAAGAAGCTGCATGCACTGCTTTTGGTGCCTATGTAGCTGAATGTCAAAAATCTGGAATCGACATTTGGATGCCTCCATCATGCGGTAAATATATTTATTTAATATTTTGAAATTAAAAAACGTCAAATAGCAATAAAACTTTATTTAAATGTAAGTTAATGGTTGATTTTTATGTATTTATCGGGGCTAAATAGACATTTAATTCTATTGTCGTATGTCGGCGACTGTGAAGTGCGAATAAATATTTCATTATTTAAAGTAATCAAATTATAATTTTTTGATTATTGTAGTTCGGTGCAAGTTGGAAGACGGACAGGCCATGACTAGTGGAGAAAATATCACTCTTGAGTCAAACGATGGAATGGCTGTTCCCAAATCTGCTGACATTATTGTCCTTTTCGAAGAGGCTTCATGCAACGAAGGAATCAACGTTGGAGAGATGATGACCAAACTTGACATTGCTCTTAAGGCCAAGGGACTCACGGACAATTTATTTGCTCTTGTTGGTTTTGGAGGAGAAGGAACGCATAAGAAACCGCACATTAGAACTTTGTCAAGTCAAGTCTGGTCTCACAGCACGCTCTTCAAAATTGCCGAATCCGTTCCTAAGGACGGATCAGGCCACGGAGATCTGTATGAAGCGATTGAGTTTGCTGCCTCACTTGGATTTAGAGCTGGTGTCTCCAAAACCATGGTTGCCATCACATGTGGAAGCGAACAATGTGGAGATAACAGGCGCTACCCGGATGTCCTCACTCTTTTAAGAGAAAATGACCTCAAACTTCACATGCTCAGTGCCAAGGAATTCACCATGAAGGTGAGAATTTATTTTAAACACATTTTTATTTAATCCTTGCATTTCATTGAAACCTCGAATACTAAATAAGAAAGTAAATAAGAAATAAACAATTAATGTAATCTTTTAAAAAAATTATTAAATAAAGTATTGATAAATTGTTAATGCATTTATTCTTTTACTGGGAAACAGAGTCGTGGAGAGCGAAGGAGTGGGAAAGAGGATGAAATTAGCAAGATCTATGGAATTGACAGCACTGGAGTTTACACCATCAAGCAAGCCAAGCAACACGAGAAGGCTGACAAGAGTCTCCGAAGACAAATCAATTTACCAAAGGACCTCTGTACTCCCCTAGCCATGGAAACCAACGGAACCCGGTTTACCACCAAGAGGCTCTCTAAGAAGTTCGTAGAGGTTTGGTCCAAACGTGTGGCCGAAACCGCGACGCCTTCGGAATGCCAACGTTGTGAGTGCGTGCCCAATAAGGACGGAGGCGCGAATTTTCTTTGCCACCAGTGCGTGTCTCCTAATTTGCAACCATTCCTTGACGAGTGGGAGCGATTCAAGGAGACGGGGGATAATGACGAAGAGGAACATAATGGACCTGAATTCGATTACGAAGTTAATAACTATTAAAGATGCAAAAACATGATTGAAGACATGAACTACATTGGATGCTCGCCCTCAATTCAACGACTAACTACTTAATACTTAACATACACGTATGTCTTCTACAATTAACGAATCCCTGGCAAATGTAACCAGTGCCAAATTTTTAACTTATTAACTTTATTAACTCAAAACTATATTTCAATTTTAAAGATTTTTTATTCGTTAAACTAATATTGCTACAAATAATTATGAATAAAAACAACTCATCGTCCTCAAAAATCAAGTTTCAATCATTTCTTATCTTATGTATATTCTTGAGAGTTTGTTTTTGTAATTTAAATATTATCATCGTTGAAATATTCCATTCATCTCTTTTCTCTATTCTCTCACAAACCAATAATATTTGTCCGATTTATTTATACTTACATTCTGTACTACCTATATAGTTTTGTAAACTTTTATACTTAAAATTTCAGTAGTAAACACTTTAGACACGGCACATCTCAAATTTACCTACTTATCTCAAAGAATTAGCATTTTTATCAACTAAATAATAAATAACTGTTAGCATAATGAAATAATTCGTGCCTACTCAAAAAAGAACGCGAGTAGGAACTTTTCTTCATACTTTCAGCCACTCATAGTAAATCATAAATAAACATTTTACATACGATATTTGCTTTTACACCTGTGACGGGGCATATCTTATTTGCCTTTAGGTAAAGAGTGATGGATTAAATTAGGCCTACCATACTAGATTCTAATACCTTAGGCACATGTTTATATTAGTCATTCGTATTGCAAATATTGAATTTTTTCTATAGATGTTAAAAAATAGTTTTTCTTAGCTCATCCATAAATATTAAAAATTTATGGCAAATTTGAAAGGTATAAAAAATAGTATGTGATAGGTTATTGTAATGTTTTTTAAATGGGACCATTCTTACGCACATAGATACAAAAGAGTTAAGTCATGATCCGATATAATCAGTGAATTAGTGATAATAATATTAAATGGTTTTAGGGCGAAGCAGTTACTTCTCCTTGCGTAATCGTTTTATTAGTGGAGATTTATGAGCTCAAAATTCTTCCTCCACCGGAATTGTAGCATTGACTCATGTCATAATGCATTCCAGCCCAAATACTTGCCCTCTTCAAGGCTTTTATGACTTGGGCCTCGGTGATAGTCAAAGGCTAACCGTTCGACTGGCTTAACCTAATATGCAATGCCTTCCTTAATCTCTGCCTCTATACTTCCTAAGAGGCTACATTAAAGAAGAACCATCAGATTCAATCTGAGGCCGTATAAGACCTAAGTGGTTTAACACTCAAGCAAAGGTAGGGTTAACACTCAAGCAAACCTTTGCGAGATACATTCTCGGAGGCCTATAGGGTTCCCTCGAATGTTCAAGTATAAGGAGAATTAACAAACCAGCGAATGACGCACAACTTCTCATTTGCCTAATAATGTAAACCTTGGTATTTAATATTGGTTTAGACAATTAATAAAACGTTGATTACACTTTAATTTAGTTTGTATTGTTGTAAATGTATAATAAAAGTAAGAAAATGTTAGAATTTTAGATCCATAGTTGAGGCTTACATTTTATTTATGTATTTCAAAAATGTAGATTAGTCTTAAAATATTAATTATCCTTGCTAAAATCATAACTTTATGGGGTAGCATAATTCTTTGTAGTAGATGATCAATGATGTTATTTACAGATGTTATATTATGGTATATTATGAAAATACATATATGTATTTTCTATACAGAATCATGCATTTCATAAGGCTTGGACAGGAGAGAAAATGGGAAATTTGGTAACACTATTGAAGAGGGTGAGCAGGGTGAGGGCGAATTTCCTAGGGGGATGGGAAGAAAAAAGCACCTGTAGGAGTAAGTACATCGCACCTGCATTCCTTACATCCGAGTTTCGTCACTACTTGGGCTCCAAAGACTATTCTCTTAAAGCTACATGTAATATATTCCTTTGCTCTTTGACTCTTTTACAGAGATTTTAAGTCTTGTCATTGACAGAATAGGATAATTAACACTGCTCCGATCACATTTCCAATTTCTTTCAATGTGCTGTTGAAATTCAAAATATTTCAAGCTCATAAGCTATTAAAGTTGAACAAAATTTCAAAGAGATATAATTATTCAAAATAATCATTAATCTTTACTTCTAATTTAAAGTTTTGTTGTTGTGCCAACACTACGAACTCCAACCATTTACGCAAGTAATTAGGTAATCATAGATTAGTGAAGATACACAAGTGCTAAACAACTATATTTATCCTAGAATATTTAGATGGTAGTAAAATATCTAGTCATATTTTTTATTGAAATGCTATTCAAATGTTATTTTTTAATTTTTACAAGTGAATTAATGAGCTTTGCTTATTTAATAGACTCGATCAACACGATGGCTTTCCACGGCCCAACTTATGGTCTTAGCCGAGAATGTCAAATGAAGGTATAAATTATTTTTATTTAAAATAAAAGTAATTTAATATATTATAAACTCAAAGACTTTTCATACACGATAACATGATAAATGATAATGATAATATCCTACGTCGTTTTCTTTATTCAACAAGTGGCATTTTCCTTACATTCCTCATTATGTATTTCCACGTTACATTTTCTCGTTGTAGTCGTTTCTTTCTGTCTACAATTGTTTTTAATCTTTTCTGGTTTTTTGTAATGTTATGGTACTTATTAAAATATATTGTGTCTCTCATCATATTCGGTAGGTCAGGCCAATTCTCAAATTTTCAAGTATTTTATGAATTATGAAATTATGATTTATGACTTATGATATAATTTATAAGATAAATTCCAAATTTGGTAAATACTGCATTGATTAAATTGACCATGAGTGTCATCATTATCCATGTACCTACGTTATCAATGTGAATATACACATCTAATGTTAATAATCAAATGGTTTAAATGTGATCATAACGCTAATAATTGTTCTATTTTGTATTCTGGAATTGGTCAAAAGTTAATTATTTTTTCTTTCATCTAGTCTCAAGCCAAGTTCAATTTAGAGAGAGCTAAAGAAGCTCTTTCTTGGATGGAAGATGTCATCGAGAGAAAAATAGAAATATCGGGGTGTGACAACGGTATAAGAGATCAACTGGATTTTGCCGGAGCTTTGCGAAATGGGCTGGCTCTTTGCGAGTAAGTGTTATTTTGGATAGGATTTTTGCCTATCAATCTTGAATAGTGAAAACGTTCTTTCTAAAAAAAAAAAAGTTATATCTTGCGCTTTCTTTTATGCAGATTGACATTTTCTCATAATACACACGAATAACTGATTTAAAAAATAATTTTACACAATAGTATATAATATGCCTTGTAGTACAGATTTAAAATATTGAACGCATTGGTTAACTAAATCAATCAACAAAAACAATTAACTTTAAACATTATAAAGATTTATAATTAATTATTTGTTGTGGTTAGCATTAAATAAATATTTATATTTTATAAAAACACGAATAAACAGTTGACATTGCTATATAAAACTAGATTACTAAATTACATCAATATCTCTTAAAAACGTAGGTTGATCAATCGCTTGTGTCCAAATGCTGTTAAAAGGATCAATAATACCGCTGCTCCCTTCAAACAGGTGATTTAACGCTGAACAACAATATAAATAATTTTAACGATACTTAACTCTTAATATTCAATAATTAATTACCGTATTCATTGATTACAAATTCTTTTAATCTTCTAGTTTTATATTTTTCATTTCTATTAACATAAAATAGGTATAAAATAGAAACAATAACTCGTAGTATTTATTAAAACCAATAGCATTTAAATTTATATTAGCTAATAAGCTACTGTTTTTAATAGAGAGAAAACCTTGAAATGTTCTTGAAGGGATGCGAAACTTATGGACTGAAATCACAAGATCTATTTCAGGTCAACGACTTGTACGAAAATAAAAATTTGTACATGGTCGTCGACTGCATTTTTGCCATAGGAGGAATGGTATGTCTCGTTTTTTTTCCAGAATATCACGGTGGTTTATGTCTTTTATATTTTAATTATTTCTTGACAATTACACTCTAATTATTTGACTTAATGTGCGTAACTTTATAGGCACAGAAGAAAGGTTATGACGCCCCTCGTCTTGGAGTAAAAGTAGCTGATGAAAATAAACGTAATTTCAGTGCTGAGAAACTTGCAGAGAGTAATAGAATTATCCCACTACAATATGGTTCTAATAGAGGAGCGTCACAAGCTGGTACATTTTTATCCACAACCTAATATTGCAAAGTCAATTTAAACTTTACAAGTTTAACATTATATATACATAATATAATAACTTGTATTCGCCCAATTAAATAATTTAACTAACTATTGTTGATTTTTAATGAAACTTGTAATTTATAAGGAATGGGGGCATTTGGAAATTCCAGAAAAATCCTTCCCGACGGTAAATTTTTTAATCCTCCAAATTTTTTTTTTACTTAAAAACCAATAAGTCATAAACATAAATTAATAATGAATTAATAATATTATTTCCAGAATTTATGCGCCAATAAATCTATTATCAGACATAATATCGACCATCTCTCAAAGGGTTACATTTAAAGTAAATTAAGGAATTTAAATTTATGCCAAAAAACTTTAAAATAACCAGTTTATTCAATCAAGTCCAGCCATACCCTAGACTACTTTAAATTTCAAATATATAGACAATCATTAGAATATAAATGTAGGAACTTGTAATGTGTATTATATACATAGGATAAAATATTTTTTTAAATTCCAGATATTGATTTCTGATGAAATAGTGCCAATTAGGTGCCTTTTTGCTTTTAAAATATTTACCCAAACCGATAAAGGTATATATTTCAAAATAAATTTGCCATATTTGAAAAGTCGACGTAGGCGCATAGTTCGGCATAGTAGTATTTATATTTATTAGAACATTATATAAAATATTTAATATACATTATTAGGCATTTATTATTACATAAAAATATATATTTTAATAAAAGTTTTTGTGTTTTATACTCAATGGTATTCTCTATTTTAGACTACATTTTTAGTTTTTTAGGCATTTATTATTTTTCAATTATGTTGAATACTTACAAGAGAAATCATGATTAGTAACAGAATTCTAATTAACATTTAGAATTTTAAATTATGTCTGTTAAGGTAATTTATTTCTACTTTTATTGCTATGATGTACAATGAAAATTTAAACTATTTTACGCACATGTTTTAAAATAATTGATATATTTACGCCTTCAATTAAATATTAAATAATTAGGTAATATGCCAAGTTTATTTATATAAATATCTATGCGTTAATGTCAAATTATATATCGTGCCAATCGTTATCGAATACATAACACTTTTATTGCCATTAGTACACTAGTTTTCAAGACTTAAAGTTACAATATTTTGAATTTATTTACTATGCATTAACTTATTGGTCACATGGTCACAAGTTGTACCATTTAAAAATAAAACCCGTTAAATATACGTATTAGAATATTTATTAATTTAAATATAATACTTTACGTAATTCATTATTTCAATATTACAATTGAATAGCGAGAAGATTTTATTAAAGGATAATTGAACACAATTCCTTTCTGAAACTTTGAAGGAATAACGATGCCAAAAATGGAGCTATTTTATATATATTATTATTAAGATATTTGATACAATATATGTCAATATGGGATTATTTAAAAATGTAAAAATTATAAGAAATTACCATTTAGATCAAGCTAAAAACTTCAAGATTATATATAATATAAACTAAATTAACTTTATTCATTGCGCATTGAAGAAGAATTTACATGTACTCGTGCGTGTTTGATGCATTTAGTTAAATAATTAAGTGCTTTAAGTTGTATGAACCCAAATATGAGTAAAAATAAATATTTTTTGATTCTCATTGTACTTCTCATTAATGGATTTTAGATCATCTATAAATTTCTCATCATATATTTTAATGTTAGGTAGTACCAAGCTTGGATAACACTAACCTATGAATAAGTCTTATCCAGAGATTTTTCGAACATTTTATAACTAATTATCTAACACATAGAATTAAATTTTGCTAGTTAATCCGGTGTCTTAGCATTTGAACACTATCCTGGGGATAAGTCTTATCCACAGATTTTTAACTTTAGCCAGAGGAAGAATCACATAGAAGCTAAAAGGATTGAATGAGGGGTCATATGAGACATTATCATATATATATATATATACACACACCCATAACATATTTTCATTTTTCCCTCAATCAAGTAAAAAAAGTTCAATTATTATTTTATTATATATCTTATACATAAATAAATGCATACATAAATGAATGAGTGAGCTATCTGAGGTATTGTTTGAACATCCAGCCAATTTTGAACTTTTGAAATATTAAGACAAGTTTGACAGACCTTTGATATTTTAAAAGGTTTGATATAATTCCTAAATTAAAGTTAATTTATTACATAGATTTTGTTCAATATTATTTATTTACTAAAGGTAGGTAAAATGTTTCAAACTCAGTTAAATTTGAGAATAGTTATTAGGTTATGATAATTTCTTTTTACATTTATTTATTTCATTACGTTAGTTTTGATCAGCTAATTTTTATCTATTAAGCAGAGACCAATTTACTTAAATATTTGATATTATTTTTATATATCCTATATGCGCTACAATGACAATGGGGTATAAACTCCCTGACATGTATTTATTTTTTCGACTGAATATTGCAGGTTCGTCTGACAATGAATGTCAGTTCGGTGACCTAATTACCTATGAAATGACTATGAATTACTCACACATTTAATCATAACTAACATTAAGATGAATATGGTTGATATGCACTTACTTATTTAACATATTAGGAAGTTTTTGGCTGTTCGGTCATTCGTTCGACCTAATATCTATTGTAGTACCTATATCTATAATTCTCGTATTTTAATTTAACCTTTTAACTCTCGTAACATTTGAGTAACTTTGTTAATATCAAATACATCATCTCAAAAGCGTAGATTGATAATCAACAAAGTTCTGTTATTTTGTTACATTAAAATAAAACAGTAATAGAAAAGCTATAGGAAAAATAACACTATTGACATCTGCATATCTGCTATAGTTATTTACTTCGTATATGTTGCCTACTATTGTACTATTATGGTAGACAGGTACTATTGTTAGACTACCTACATCGGGTTATTTTGAATTTATGATCATGAAATCATGATTAGTTAATACACATCTATACATTTATACATACTATACAAATCAAAAAATTCTCCCATAATAATAAGTGCTAAATTATAAAATCTAAATGTAAGCTGGGAGTTTATTTGAATTGTATTTCCGGTTTTTTCAGGAAACGGCACTTAATAGTAATATGAAAATCAAGAGACAAATGATATATGTACACTATATATATATGTATATATATATATGTAAAATGTATATTAAAGTACTGTAAATAGTTACTAAAGTATCTGCTTTAGCACTGGTAATTTTACAATAGTTTGAGTAAATTTATCAAAGATGTAATTCACTAGAGAGTCTCAGAACGAGGTTAGAAATTTCAAAGTCAATATCAATGTTCTGTCACCATCTTCTCTCATGTTTAAAGGTTTGTTGTGAGCAAATATTATAACCACTCTGCATTATGCCCAAGAGAATGAAAAAACGAGGAATCGAGCAAAAGGTAAAAGTAATACACAGGCATTTAGCAAGTACCTACTTCCATTCTCTTGTGATCCTTATCTCTTCGCTTAAGTATATATGTATATTATATTTGTATAGTAATTAGCGAGACGAGGAGTTACAGATGAGTGAAACACATTTGCTGTTTTGCTTCTCCTGAGAAATGTGAGTGTTCAAAGGCCCAATGTGTTTTCTCACTGTGTAGTTCAGGATTAAGGTTATTATTATTAAAGGCAGTTATAAAATGAAGGCATTAAAATGGCTCACGCTGTTATTAGTTATTATTATGAATTGCGATTCTTCTTCTTATGAGGAGGAAAGAGCATAGAAAGTTGTGCGCGGCCTACATATTAAATAATAAAAAGACACACGATTACTAGGTCGCTTTGGGATTCGAAAGTTTCTTCGCTTGCTCGATGACCAAAAAGCTCATTCTTTTTTCAATTCATTCCGGATTGACTGCCTTCGTGCATCTGAGGGAATGGAAGAAGAAAGAGGACGAGGAGGGCTGAACTAAAAAAGTGGATGCATAATATCTTATACTCCAATGGTTAAGTGTACCAAGATAATATTTTCAAACCCTCCTTCCATACTTAAATTAAACAAATTATGTGGAACATTTTGAAAACGAAGTTCCTTTCGTTCAATTCGTCTCTCTTCAAATACCGAGCATGTTTCCTTTATAACTAGCATTAAGTGTATCCCTTCTAACTACGTTTATATACCAAGTAATATAGATGATGAATGTTCATAAACTTTGAATTAAACTAGACCAAGTTTCTTTTCCTAAATAAATAATTGATTTAAGTTACCTAAATGCTCAAAATGATAAAATAACAAATATGGATTCATTTGTAAGAGAGATTTATTTAAGCATTGAACCAGAATATTCAATGAACAATTTGATTGAACAAAATTGAAAACACTAACTATATTGAATGTCAATGTTAAATGTTAATTATTTAATATAATAATTATAAAATATGTACATCTTATACCTTACTCAAACTAATAGTTTTTTATATTTTTATTTTGACTCACACCTCAAGGAATTATTAATGTTTATATTTATTGTGTTTTTTATGTTAAATATTTAAAAGGATGTTTTATGTGTATTCAATAGGGTTTCAATACCCGTTGTCATATCATATATATATATTGCATATATTTAGGTATGAATCATAAGCCATGCTTTCTTAAGCAACCTTAAATAATTAATTATTTTCATTACTAACTAACTAGAAATTATTAATGTTAAGTTTAAAAAGGACCACATTGTAATGCATATTATATTGTTATTTAAATCTTGTCATATGTGTCCACTTACATTCAATTTATATTCAATTGAGTGATATTCCTATAGATGCTTAAAGTTAGTAAGATAGTTGAAGAAGGAGATAAAGAGTGTTATTAAGCAAAATAAGAAAATTAACTTCATTTCACTCTTTGTGAAAAACTAGATAAGCTACTATATGATTAAAAAACTTTTGGTGTTGTTCTTCTCTTTCAAGCTGGCGAACTTGAATTTGAAACCATTTCCTCCCAAGAAATGAGGGTATTGAGTAGTTCTTCAGGCGCCGCAGCTACTCTGAATCTGAGTCCTCGAACCTCTCGTCTGCATCTAACTTGGGCTAAATATTACAAACTTTAATTATTTTAAGCCTAGTAAATTGCGAGTCTAGTAAGTTATAGAGTTTCAATACATTGAAAAATTGGTTCATTATAATCTTAATTGGTCCAGCATAGGGCAATCCTCATAATTAAGCCGCATCCTCCGTGAATTCGGAGCCTTGGTTCTCATTTCCTCGTCTGAAGGCGGCGGCGGTTCTTTTGGATCAAATTGCTGTATATTGAATGAATTTAAATATTCGTCCGCGTTGAATTCCCTTCTGATTTTGTCATTTGTGGTTTCTGTTTTGAGTAAACCATCTCCTTTATTGGAACACAGTTGATTCCCCATGGCTGCATTGAACGAGTGAATTTGTTGATTCGGGGCGAAGCCTTCGAAGTCAATTTTTCTCTGCTTGTCTTGGGATAAATGTTCAATGAGGTTAATTTTAATTTTTTCTGAGCTTCATTATGGCTTGTATTAAATAAATTATCAACAGTCTTCCTCAACGAACTCCGGTCAATGATCAATTCAAGAAGATTCACTGGCCTCTGAGTTATCTCAACTTCCTTCTCAACGACGGCTTGAATGCTCCTGGCTCTGTAAGGATACCTCTGACTCCTTCACTATGTCTCTCTTCATCCTCCTCGTCCCTTTGGGCAGCTAATGCTATTGCTTTTTCTTGGTTGTTTATGATTGTTTGCCAAGACTTCTAAGTTTGGGGGTAAATCGTCACTTATCTATAAGGAGGACTCGGCTGACGCTTCCTCGGAGAAGTACTATTTCGGAGTCTATGAAACTTCTGTGTCGGTATGATATTCACCTTCCATATCCGATTCGGTATTTTCCATGGTCTCGTTTTATGTGGGAATGACTAAAGTGGATTGAGAATTATCATTCATGCGGATGTCACATGGCTCTTGGCCGTCTGTCTATGAGTGTATTTATATGTCTGAATGTATTGTGACCAAATTTCTTGAGGCTCGTAATTTTTGCAAAATTATCTTTGAGCGATTGCTTTCATTGGAAATTAAAAGGAATAATTAGTAGTCATGTACAGGTTTTCATTCTGGCATAAAAGCCCATTCATATGAAATAATGAATATTGGTTCAAAAGGGGATTGAAGCGCAACTTGTTAATATATAGTTTTGTTATTTATTTTGTAAATTGGAAAGTATCCAAATGTTTTATGCATGGAGGAGGCACTGAACTCCTCAAGCACTTTATTTTGACCTGGAGAGAAAGAAAAAGAGGAAGCTAATGAGAGGAAAACATCGTCATCGGCAATACAGAGTTTGTTGACAGAAGAAGAGAAGACGAAATTAGAATTTGGGTCTTGAGTTAATGATGAGGACATGATGATCCAAGGTTACTGACTCAATGTGAGTTGCCGAGACGTTTTAAGATGCAAATGCGGATTTTGAACTCGGGGAATTGACTCGAAATGGCGGGTCTTCGGCCGCTTGATGGGAATCCTAAACTTGGAGATGAGAGGGAAATATGCAGAAAGGGGGGAAAGAATGCAAAATGTGTGTATAATGTAATGGAGTCTGTATGTAGGATGTGTGGTTAGCGTAGTCAGCTTGTAACTTTTTACAACATGGTTTAGCCCTGACTTTCACAAAGAGAGAGCAATTCATTTTTAGAATGAGGGCAATAGCAAATGGATTTATATGATGTGGAGAGTATAATCCCTTTACATTACGATGCTGTAAGGAGACAACCAAGTGTAAAATCTTGGTCGATGCAGTAACCTATTAACCTAGAGTAATCTCAATGAAGAAGGTCTCTTGGAGCCCGAGGCTCAATTTTCACTTGTTGTTTTCTTACTCCTTCTCCTCCACACAACTTGGCTGGCGATTATGTCAATTGGGTGTTGGAGTTCTCAATCATTAGCCTTATTATTTATTTCTTACGTGCGATTTCATGCGAGAAATGACTTTCTTCGCAAATCTTCTGTTCTATTATTCTTTATAGGAGCTCGTTTATTAAAACAAATACTTAAAAATAATTAGTCTCAAGTTAAATTGTGTATGTTGAATATTGAATTGTTTATTTTGAACATACATAGTGTTTAGAAATATTTGGAGACTCGATACACGTGGTTCAAACTACTATACTTACCTTTTTATGCTATAATTACGAGATATTCGTATCATAATCATAATCACAGTCTATATTAATTTACTTACAAAAGTGCTTGACAAACAAGGAAATATGTATGATAAAGTTAGAAGGATTTTTCAATACGCCTGGTTAAACAATGTTTTTTAAAGAAATGTTTCAACAAGCATTGTCAATATAAAGTTTATTGTAGCCATTATTTTTCAATCATCCCTCTAAAAATATTTTAAATGACCATTTGAATTTGATTTGATTGTAAATTTAGTAATATATGAATCAGGAGTGTGACCAAATTAAAATTGAGTAATTTAACATGCACAATTACATAGGTAGGTAGGTAAATGTTATTTTTATATACATTTTTGTATACATATTGTATTCTTGATTTAAGAGCCGTTTTTTCTATTTCCTTTTCTTATTTTCTTTTTAAAAGTTGCGATAAGAGCTGTCTACTTGTAAAATATATATAGACATGGAAGCACGATTATTAATTCTTTCTCATCATTTATAGGAAATGAGAATAATTAGGGGATATGAAATTCTTCCTATTTGTTGAAGAATGGGAAGATCGCATGCCTGGCATCTCCTCCTCGTCTTGAGGAAGCGAGGAAGGACGGAAGAGAAGGAAGCAGCCGAACAATCATGTTCCCAAAGAAAGAGAGGAAAGAGAAATAAAAGTAAATTTGGGGAGAGGATGTGAAGATGAGGAGATAAGAGTGATATGAGGCTGAGAGTAATAGATGAATTACAACTGACAAAGCTAACGGTTTCCCTCAGTTGGGCGATAAAGTAACAAAGAGATTCGCTAATATGCGATGCATCTCCCTCAAAGGTATGATGGGAGGCAGAGGCTTACATGAATTGGAGGCATGGAGGGGCCGTAGGGCTCACAGAGGGAGTGTAAATGGGTTGGGGGCCTGCCGATGGTAATAATTGTAAGCGATAATAATGTTTGTATAACAGGGAAGATGAAGAAGATGGATTGGATTGTTAAGCGAGGGGCCAAAGCTGTTTTCTAACTTTTCCCCACTTACACATCCGAGCCATCCATCCATCCCTACCCATGCGAAGGTAGCGAGGGAGACAATGGAGGGGCTGGGGATGCGGCAGGAGCCGAGAGTGTGCCAAAGACCTACTTCCTACTTTGTGGAAGTAGGAAAGTATGTCAGTGTCTGGGGGACTGAACATTGAAAGTACGGAAGGTGTTGGAATCCGGGTTAGTTGCGAATGGGAATCTCTTGGCGGCTGTAGGAGAGCCAAGGTCTAGATCACGAACCACCACCTCCACTCACACAGACACTCTTCCTCACTCACTCACCGTTCATCGTCGAACAAACCCAGTCCTCAGTTCCGTTCTTCTCAAAAACCCTCGTCGGGACTAGGAGCCTCACACCTGGGCCTCAGTACCCTCAACACTCCCGGATGACCCCATAGGAAGTGACATTGAATAGACCACGAGTATCATTGCAACACAGACCCGGAGACAACATGCACACCGGTGGACTTCTCCTCCTTCAACCGCGACAAGGTACTTTTCACCGATTCCTCTTAATATTCTGCCTTACTAATTACCTCCTGGACATTTGACAAGGTCTCTTCTCCAAATCCTAAGTGCCACAACCAAAAATGACTCTTCTCCGCTAAATTTTCTCTCATTGGCCTTAACATTGAAGCTAAATGGATCGCCTGTCCCACTTTCTAATATTTTTTGATAATCTCATTTGTTGCTTCCAAGCCGTGTGTAAGTATGCCTGTAGAGCTTGAGCCCTACTTATTTCTTTTGAGATTTGCCTTTCTACTCTTCTTTAGCAAACTTCTCTCCAAGTGGCTAATAATGTTCAAAGCATATTATAATTATTTTTCAAAGGACATAATCATAAAGATAAGAGTTATGTAGTCCAACCAGCGTTAATACGTGAAGGAGATTAGAGAAGCGACAAGTCGAATATTAAAATAAGCCTCGAGTATTCACTCTGTTCTACATTTATAAAGAAATTACAAAATGTAAGTGAATGAACGATGAAAATTTTTTTATTTTAATTATTTTCAATTTGATTTTTATTAAATGGCGGAACATTTTAATCATTCCTATACCTAACACGTTAATATCAAGTTTTCATAGGAATTATACCTTCACAGTTCATTAACTTACTTATCGTAATTTCTGTATCAGTGCTAAATGTCAAGTGACTAGCTATTTGTAAGCCCAAGTTTAAGAGATTTTAAGGAACTGCTTTTCGACTCTTAAACTCTTTATTTGAACTCATTAATGTCAGTAATGATATTGTAGTAAATAGTAACTTAATACCTTCGTACTTCAATGAGCTATAAGTCTAAAGTTGCTTTTTCATTAAGTACTCCTTTGTCGTGAATATGGAAGAACATTCGCATCCTATTCATATTTTTATTAAATATAGCTAGTTTCTATTTTAATACTCATTCATTCCTATCTTGTATGTGGACATTGTTGATGGCTGAAAGTCCTATAGGCTCTTGAATTTGAGCGAACTTTAACTGGTACAAATTAAGGATTTGTCAGGTTTATCTAGTTGGGGAAGGGGTTTGTTTGCAAACAAGAAGCTGAAATAGAAATATGCATGCATACAATTCAAATCAATTACTTCAAGTTTAACTTACTCTTTTCTATTAAAATCCGTTAGATCAATACTATTGAAAAATGAATAATTGATGAATTGGGAAAGCAATCGTATTGCAAGGCGCTCTATTTTTAGTTGGTTCGTGTATTAAATGGGCAAATACGCCGTTTATCTTCTGTTTGTGTATATATTTACAATTGAAGTCAAGGTTAATCAAAGCAGAAATGTTTGAACTTGAAGAATTTGCCAATTCGGCTTCGGATCGATGCCACGAGTTCAAAGACACCCGGGTAGAAGAACGTAGTAATGAAATCTAAAAGTAAATATAATATTCAGAAAGCGAGGCTAAGTGAATGAGTCTATATCCACAAACACCATTTGATTCTCTTCTTTCCAAAGCCACGTACACTCATTTCAGTGACATAGCAAATGGGTATTTGGACTAAACTAACATCACAATTAGATGTAAAATCATATGTTCTCCAAGTAGGCATGTATGAATGGAGTGGATATAATATATGCTAAATATCCATATGCTTTATTGCCATCCGACTCCATGTGTATTTGCATAGATATTTACAAACGTTGAGCTCACACATGGGGCAATGAGTAAGAGAGCCGAATCAGGGTCATTTCCTCTTCCACCTTTCTTCTCTCGCCCCTACAAGGTTACCTGTACTTACGCCATCCAAGTGGATGCATTTAGTCGCAAATCCTCATTTCCTCATTCTTTTTCACTCGCAGAATAAATTGGTGGCTCTGCCAGATAACCCATGTAAGATTGTCTCGCTTGAATTCTTCGGAATCTGTCCCGGGCCGATTAAAACCCTATTTTCAAGTTGAGAGGGAATGCTAATGGGCTTAATTATATGTATGGCAATCGTTCGTTTTCTGTTGCCCTTCTGGATCTCTCAGGCGGAAAGAGAGGAAGGAGTTTCCCTGTGTCCTGCATATGCCAAACAAGCTTTTCTCATTATTCCTGCAAATATGCATAGAGATCAAATTGTCAAACTAGCCTCTTCCTTCCACTTGAATCGGTCCTGGAAAAGCTCGGACAATAAGTTATGTACATAAGTCCCAAATGGTCTTGATCCACTTTTCGAGATGGGCTACATTGAATAATGGTTTCTGGAAAGTGATCGATGAGCTCTTCCGCTCACTGAGCAATCCAAATCGCCAACGTTTGTGTGTGAGGGAGTGTGCGAGCGTGTGTGAGTGTGTTTGAGAGGAAGTGGAAAAGTAGGGCAGGAGATAAAGATTCACCGGTGATTAGAAGCAAGAAGTTGTTGAGAGAGTTGGAGAAGGTTAAGGACAAGTGGCTCAAGATTATTACAAAGATTATTGAGGGTTAGCGGAAAAAAGTGTTTCACGACCTCATTTCCCCCTCTGACTGAGAGCGTGAGGAGGCTCAATACCTGAGATTAGCATTATGCAAGTACGACTAGGGAAGACTCCTCCGTCACTCCAAATGAATCCAAGTGAATTGAGGAGGTGCGGAGAAGTAGGACACCGGGTCTCCACCAATCAAACTCCAACAAAGGGAGAAAAAAGAGAGTGGGTTTGAGGAGAAAAGATGCCAAGCGTTTTCCTCAGTTTTTTAACAATGGACTCACCAACTGAGTGTCGTAATTGAGCTTTTCCCTCTCGCTCCTCCCGCACTCACCGTTAATCTTGACTCATGTGGAGCCGAGAAGAGGAAAGACATTCATCATAATTGATTGGGCTCATATTCAGAGTCATTGGAATCAATGTTTTGATACATGGTCGTTCCTCAATTTAGACTTGACCCTCCCAGCACACAGCCGGCTCTTCATTATTCATCTTCTTTATTTGGGTCAGAGATGCAATCTGACATCAAAGCCATTTCCGCACGATTCAATACACGTCCCATATTCCTATTTCCATCCACGCGTTCAATTACGTGTACAAATGGCATTTATTCGTGTTCCCCCATAACATGGCAATATAGCCTGAAATTAAAATTCCGTTTCCATTCCCTAATTTTTACAACCGTCTCCTCTGTCATAATGACACATTACATACACATGTTGGCGCCCTCTAAAAATGTCCTCAATAATATTTAGCCTATAATGATCTCATATTGCCGAATCGTTCTCCCAACTGGATGACTCAAATTTAATTCAGAATAATAAATATTTAATAACGGGAGTTTTCAAACGTGCTTTCGAGAGTCTAAAAGCTACATAGGTATGTAGGGAAGGGACACGTAGGCTCACGTCTTAAAATACTCCTAAAAGATTGACTAATTCCTTTAATGACAAATAAAAATATTTTACAAGCACAACACTCGGATGTGTTAATAGGCTGAGTTACGAGCACAGCCAGGCTCTCGTTATCTCACACTATTCGAGTCGTTGGCATGATTTGAGAGAACTTGAGATAAACCAAGGATTAAATTCGTAATTCCGTTCATCCGAAGGTTCATTGGATAGTTAAATGAAAAGACTCCTTTGTGTGTTGTTCTGCAATTGACTCAGGCAAAGTTATGAAATGGTCAAAAAGAAGTTGAGCTCTTAATGAGCTAATGTTATGCAGAGGCAAGAATGTCTTCCGCAAGGAAGTCTTGGAGGCTATTACTAGTCAGTCGTAGTAAGGAAGAAGACTCCTCGTGTATCTATATACCCCGTGTAGGTCTTCTGTGCTGTGGCATAGGAATCAAAACACGGCAGTGAGTGCAGCAGGATGTTATAAGGGGAATTGAATTCACAAAGTCAATGTCAAGAAAGGCTAAGGAGAATGATTTGAGAAAGGAAAGGGAAGACTCGAGTGTTGCGGAAATGGAATCGAGTAAAATGTATGGGATGAGGTCGTGGCCAAGGTCATTGTGCAATAAACAATGTACACATTGTTATTCGCCAATACCATTTTTCTCTTTACTCATAAGCATTTCTTCGAGCCAAGTAATATGGTTCTTACGTAGGAAGCTGGCCAATACTAATAAGCATATTCCTTCGTTTTTGACCATATCATCCTTTCCAGGTATATTGGGTTGAGGAAGCCGAGGCAACTGTTGCTCAATATTATTCAATAGAGTGACTCTGGGGAAGTGTAAATACATTTTACACTCGTAATCTCTAAGGGTGGTGGAGCTCATAATTTACTTTAGTGGAGACTCCTTCCTCTGATCACTTCCGTATTCATGAAAGAGAACTGCGAACTCTGAAGGTCATCTCAGATCAACTTCCATTTTCCATTATATTCAATGGATTACGAGAGGGAAATGTGTATTTATGTATTTTAAGCACTTATTATTACGTAGTATTATAGTTGGGCTTGCATATACATATGCCTGGTTTGTAAATATATACATAACATATTTAATATATGTACAAAGGCAGTATGCCATCGGGCCATAAAGGAAGTGACTCAATAGAGAGATAGATGCTAGTAAATGGAGATAGTAGGTGATTAGGGTTTTAAGAGGAAGAAGAGAAGGACGATGGAAAGGACATTGAGGTTGGTAGTTAGGCCCTATTCAACGGCTCTCCTATTATTTAACCGGGATTTGGATTATGGGAAGGCCGCTGGTGGATTCGGAGCAGGGAAAGTTCCAAGGACCGTCGTGGGTTTTTAAGGAGAGAAAGAGCTCGACGGGTTCGGTGGACTCATCAAGTTAAATGCGTGTTAGGCAAGAGGTTGGGGAGAGAGCGAGCGAGAGGGGATGGCTCGCATTATGCAATGAATCAAAGGACTTACGTAATCAAGGTGACCTACGAATCGGGGTTTTCGCCCGACTGAGTGAGTGAGATAGAGATATACAAAGTAATATGATGGCAATAGGGACGTAATGCCTTATTGGCTCGCTATGCGTCAGTGGGAACGAACATATTCAGAGCCCACAAGGACGGAGTGCTTGACACTTTACTCAAACAACTCCTTTAGAGTCGTTGGGGGGGAAAGCGCAAGCGTTGGGCGGCTCTTTAAACTGGACCTTATTTTTCCCTCAATCGGACTCATTGGAGTGACATTCCATCTGACATCTCATTGATCTCTCATTAGAGGTTCAATGGATGCTCCTCGGCTACTCTCACTCAATTGAGGGTTTGCCCACTTCCCAGTTTTGCCTCCTCCTTCCCAACACGCTTCTGAGGTGGTGAAGAACCCAACCGGCTCCTTCAGTCTCAATTCCTAAGACGCGTACTACATTATCCAATTGTCAACCTCATTACCACGTCGTTTCTCATTCGCGAAGTTTCTCCTCCTTCTAACATGACATTTTTTGAGCCACATGTAAGTGTGCATATTCCCTCAACTATATACTTTATCTTTAATAGTATTATACTTAAATTTTCAAAAGTATTATTTGATTTGGCGGGATCGGAAACGTTTACTGCTCTTGTGTTCATAACAAGGAAGCAAACAATTTTATTCGGCTTTATTTTGTATGACCCTTATTATTATTATTATTATTATTATTATTATTATTATAGTTTTAATATTTAATATTTTTCAACAATGTCCCAATTATTTGAAATTATTATATCTAATATAATATCCTTATTAAATTCGCCAAAAAAAATCTACCAATTTTCTTATACTGGAACGATAAATTGTAAATGTTTCTTTAACAAATATTAAGGGTATTGACTTGACATTATAAGTAATTCAACATAATGTTAAGTAAAATTAATTCAGTTAAATCTTATTGATTCTCGAACAATAAGTCAATACTAACGAAATCATTTCTATCATTCACTCACTCATGATCAGTCAGTCAGTCAACTCAAGAAATTAGAAAAATGTATCTAAGCAAATGAATTATTTAGTAACCAATTTTTCAAGTTCACTTATTTATTCAAGAGTCTAAATGAAAAAGCGCAACTTGTACAATTACATTCAATTTTATTTGTCTCACACTTTGTTATTCGCTCGTAGAGACGGGAAAGAGCGTTAAAACTCGCTATATTGCCTACAAACATTTATAGTTTCTTCCCCAAGAATGTCATTACTCTTTTCAATTTCCACTTTTCAAGGTTAGATTATTTATTGAGCTGCTGAGATCCGAGTATTACTACATACATAATACATTATAAGATTATATTTAACATACACAAGAGTAATAATGTCGTACATAGTCTCCTTCTCAATGTGATCTTGCTCCCGTAATATTCGTAGGTTTTTTCTCATACTCGTAGAATATACATATTACATCACTGACACAAAATTACTTGCTACCCCAATTCGGAAATGCTTCAGAGAACCACCGTGCTTAAATAAATAGAACAGCCTCAAATGAGGATTCCTCTCTTTAATTTGCTTAGATTTAGCTAATTTTAGATCAGAACATGAACGTCAATATATTAATAGTCATTTAATTCAAGTGCAATTTACACATTGATCCTCAAAATGCTCGCTTTAATCTATCTATGTACAGGGTTGTCAATTTCTTCTTTCCGCTTTTCTGAATTTCTCGTATCTTAAAAACAAGGGTGAAATCCAGCAAGGCGGGAAGAAGATATTGACGACCCTGTATTAGTGCTAGTATGACTCTACAGCAAAGTTGCATACCTATTGTAAAACCATACATTTTTCTGTATTATATTCCCAGATACGCAAAATATTATGCATACCATAACATTATATTTATTTTATATTATCCATAGTAAGTAATGTGCTTGCATTGTACACATACAAACATAGATACAAGTATAAAAGTAGACAAAACACTAACCTATTGTCATTTCTCAGTGTAATATTATTACATTTGTATTATTCATGAGATTCATGTTTAAGCCTTCATCAATATGTTGGTAGATTAGATCAATCATATGTCGTTACATATTATATTTACGAAAAATAAAAATAAACATTTTTCCATTATCTTATCAACTACTTAAATACAAATAATTAACCACATACCAAATACAAACAAAGTAAAAGGTTGGAATAGTAAATTATATATCTCTACAGGCAGGGCAGGAGAATATATTGAGATTACGAGAATTTGTGAATACGAGTAGGTATTTATATTCTGATACCGAATGAATAATTAAAAACCTCTAATGAATTTTTTTAATCTTGTGTCTACCTATGTATGAACATATTGTCTACTAAATTAAGATTATAGAAAATTTATAACAGTAGGTATTAATAAAAAGTATCTATGTTGATTATTTACGTCACATCGATATTGATATTGATAATATTATCGTCATTATTAGGTAATATTTTAAATTTTAGGAAATAAACATTATAAAAACATATTATCTAATGATTAATGTTAAATATCGTATTGCATATTTTTAAATCTAATAAAATTGCTACATCATCTTTTTCGCAATTAAAAATTCGCAATCTGGCATTATATAATTGCTTTTTAGTTTAGTATAATATTCACTTTTTTGAGATCATCGTTTTTATCAATGTATCACTAATCTTATAAGGCTCATTTTTATTGATTATGATTATTCTTGCGTTTATGAATAAATTATAGATGTATTTATTTTTATTGTTGAAATTTAAATACTATTATATTTTGCATAATGCTTAGCGGATTGATTGAATTTTGAAATTAGACCGATATTAAAATTAATCTTTTTATATGAATCTTGAAGTCTATCCATTGAGCTAAAATGATAACAAAACGTGGTAGTTTACAAATATTAAAAAAGATATGTAGATCAATTATCTTGTTAAATAACAAACCAATAAAATTATGTATTGCCTTATTATTATAAAAAATAAATAAGGTACACTCCACACAAACATAAATATCAATTGATGTATCAATTGAACAGTATTAAATTAATAAAGTAAATGATGCCTTAAGAAAAAGCACAGTTTGAAGCTTCATTCAAGAAATTTCATTATATATGCTATATGAAGATTGTAAATTCTGAACGATAAAAAATAAACGCTACATTCATTACCCTAAATATGATTTCTTTTATGTAGGGCTTGAATAGTTTTATTTCAAACATAGAAGTTTATTTTTATTATTTAGAAAGATATTAGTAAATATGACTATTCTATTTATAATTAGGATCATTAAGATTAAGAGAAGTCCAATAATGTCTGTCAGTTAATATAAGTATTTTTTCCCCAAAAGTTTAATAGAGCTAGACATCATTTTTTGAACATACAACCTTCAAATAATTATGTGCATACATTTGTGTATTCTATGTATTTTTAATAATATTATTTATTATTATTATATTTACATGATATATAGATAAAAAAATAAAAGTTCTCATTTCCACTCACTTAAAAGTAATTACTTCAAACATTTTTCATAATTATCAATTTATAAATAGTTAATAATTATTTTAATTATTAAATTAATTTGAATTAGGAAATATTTATATTTATTTGAAATCTGATTAAATTAATTGTGTGCGAATTAATATATTTTTTACCAAATTGCTAATGCACGCTTGGGGCCCTTTGCGAAAATGTATCAAGGCTTGATAAGCTTATTGTGCACGTGCATTTCTTGAAGCGCATTCTTTATTTCTACCTAATATGTTTTACTCAAGTGAAGCTATTATCTTTTTATGAAAACATTAATGTTGATTTCATAAATCTAATTGTAAGTAGTTCATACATTAGTTCTCCGAAATGTACCCACCTATGATTTGGATGTTGTGTGTAGCCGCTGAAGCTGTTGAGTCTTGATAGTAAAATTATTATAGAATCCACACACGTGTCTATAAACCTCAATATTAATTGGTAGAATTACTAAAAATTATCTTTATTTTCAGATGCGCACATTAGACGGCAAGTAATGGTGAACAGGAATCAAGACTCGCCACACAATGACGAGCCGTGTGGGCCACCACTCCCTCCAAACAACATGATGGGACCAAGCGGAGGAATTCCAGGCTCTGCCCGAGGAACTCCAATTTTTCAGAACCAAGGCCCACAGTCCCCAGGACCTTTCCCACTTCAAGTCGCTTTTGATCTGACGAACAACATGAAAAGGAAGGACATCTTCAACCAGAGGAAGCAGAGAGAATTCATTCCGGATAATAAGAAAGATGACAGCTATTGGGATCGTCGTCGACGGAACAACGAGGCGGCGAAGAGATCCCGTGAAAAGCGCCGCTTCAACGATATGATCCTCGAACAGCGCGTAATTGAACTTACAAAGGAGAATCACATCTTGAAGGCCCAACTCATCGCCGTGAAGGACAAGTTCGGAATCAACAGCGACAACTTGATAAGTCTCGAGCAAGTCTTGGCCACGCTCCCGTCGAACGATCAAGTTCTGAGCCTCACGAAGCGTCCCAAGGTGTTTCCATCTTCGCTGAAGGGATCCCTTGGCAACGGATTCCAATCGCCGCCCTCGAGCGAAGGAAGCGGACGAGAGCGCGAAGTGGACGAAGAAGGTCCGCCGTGCTATTCGCATCTGGACG